>BQNB010001022.1:0-149072 GCA_026074375.1 Tanacetum coccineum
AAACGTACTTTATCGCGAAACGTAAACACTTAACGTAACCAATAAAAATAAAATGTGCAATGTTAATAATTATCCTCTACATAATCACATAACACTTGCTTGATGTAAACATTTCAATTGTTTAATGCCCATTTATATTGAATGGTCATTTTTAGTTTACGCGATTTAACTTAACGTTTACGGTTTAAGAGCAAACGCGTAAAACCCTAAAAATAAATTGTGCATTACATAATGTCGTACAATGACCTAAAACACGATGTGTTATACATATCTTCAACATTGGGGGAGATAGAGTCAAATCAAGAACATCAACATTGGAGAGATCAAAGAAGACCTCAACATTAAGGAATATTATTAGCCTTAAAATATGTTGACTTATACGGAATTACATTAATTTAGATTGTAACAATTCACATTTTCACATATTTTTACGTCAATAAATATTCAACTATTTATTTTAAACTTTTACGCGTTCACTTTTAATTTTCAATGTTTAGTTAAATCGCGTAAACTAAAAATCAACAATCAATGTAAACCGACATCAAACAAATAAAAGTTTACGTCAAACAAATGTTATATAATTTTTTCAAAGATAATTTATTACTTTTCACTTTTTTATTTTTATCGGTCATATAAAACGCTTACGTTTCGCAATAAAATACATTTAGGCATATACGGAAGCACCAATGCCCATCTATACTCAAATAAATACCCACTATTATACCCAATACCCAAAATTTAATCATTCTACACTCTTATAAACCACATGGCTAGTTTGCATACATACACATACTTAATAAAATATACTCTTCACTAAAGTCTTATGATCTAGTTAATAAACCAACACATGCACCTAGATTGCAATTTTCCAAAAATTGGCTAATCAAGGTACCTTCCCCTACTAGGGAGGAAGAGAGCTCTTACACAGCCTTGTACCATTATCACTTCCTAACCCTTGTTTTGTTAATAGTTTTGGAGAAATAATTGCATTATAAATAAGACCTCCTAGTAAACTCTTAACACTCTTTCATTTTACAAGTAATCAAAACACACATTTCTCTCTTCTTCTCCCTATACCTCACGGCTCACAAACAACATTTAGGATTTCCCATAGCTTGATTTCTAGCAAGGTTATAAGTATACAAGTGTTCTTTGGTAAAATATCTAAGGTGTATCAAGGTGGTTTGGAAGCTTAGGTGTTGATTTTACAAGGTTTATATCAAGAAGAAAATTAGGGTTTTCATAAGAAATTAGAGTTTTCTTGGAAGTATTTAGGGATAAGTACTTGGGTTTGATTTGTGTATCATCTTCCTAGATCTTCATTGAGGTTTAAACATAACCCTAATCTCTTTAAATTATTCATTTTGTATTTTATATACTTGTTATTATGTTAATCACCACCTAAGGTTTGTTTTGTGAATTTATAAAATATAAGGAACTTGTTTATGATTCGACTACATAATGATTTATGGTGAAATGATGTTTAAAATGCAAGAACACGCTTTATATAAGTGTTGGATAATTTACAGATTTGGTTTATAAATTTGTTTGTTGAAAGTTTATATACAAATTATTATGAGGACATTGTACTTGGACATAATGATGGACACAATTTAGAGGACCTAAAATTTACCAAAAATGTGGTATAAATTAACTTGGAGGACTTGTACAAATTAATCAAGTTATAATTTATAAAACTAATTATAAATTACATATATAAAAATGCAAACTGTTTTAATGATTTTATTTAGATTCGAAATTTTATAAAATATAAAACCTACTGTAATAAATAGTACTCTTTATGAGGATTTCGTGCATATAAAGAACTCGAAAAACCGAGCTATAACGAAGAGGTTATGATGTTTACAAGATTACGATAATTAAATATATAAAAGTGTTCTTATAAAAGTTATTTTATAAAAATAATTACTGTTTCAAATCTGGGAAAAGTGTATATATATTTTATCAGGATGGATCTTCTCAATACGATTTCGTGGATATAAAGAACATTAAAAACGGAATTAAAACGAAGGAAATATGATTTTTATAAGTTTTCGATAAATAAATTTATAAAAAGTATTTTTATAAATTTCAACTCACTGTTACTGTTCATAACAGATTAAATAAGTATTATAAATATAAAATTTTGTTAGATTTCTCAACCACGATTCCATACATATAAAGAACGTTAGAAATGAAGTTAAAACGCGAAAGTTATGAATTTATGAAAATCATATACCTCTTGTGCATTATTTTTATAAAACACATTTGCTGATTGAAACATAAAAATTGATTTACGAGCGCTTTCGGGTCCGTTTGGGCTATGAAAACCTTAAGAAATATTGTCGTATCATTTATACAATATTTATATACGTCTTTAACTTTATAAATATTATTTTATAAAACAACTAAACCATTTATATAATATCATTATATAAACAATGAAAATACTAAATCGAGTATTATTAACAAATAATCAATTGTTGGACAACAATAGTATTTTCTTTACGAATACGAATACTTGGACATTTAATTTACAAGCGTGACTTAAACATTGTTTTAACTTTTTAAATTAAACAAAAACTATTAGGTGGTGATATAACTCTATAACTTACGATGTTGTATTGATGTCAAATACATTATACTTATACGGCCTATAAATAATTAGGTTGCATACCAGATCGTTTGCAACGATTACTTTGTTGATCTTGCGATAATCACTACTTTCACTAGAGGTGAGTTTATAGCCTCTCTTTCACTTGTTTTACATTACTTTACAACTCTCGGGGGAGAATACATGCTCGTTACAACTTGTTTACATATTCATTTACTATCTCTTTTACATACTCTTTTACATACTTGGTTGCATACTTGATTTTGTAACTTGGTTACATACTCGTTTACATACACATTTACAAAACTGTTTAAATACTCATTGCAAACTCGTTTACAAACTTGTTACACACTCATTTTCATATTGTATGGGATACAATACTTGTTTTTACTTATGGACGCAACAACTTTACTTTTACTCGAATGATTACGGATTAGCTTAGGTTGCATGAACTGTTAATTACTCGGGGGGTAAGCGCGAATGTTACAAAATAGATCTATTAGGGATTGACACCCCCCGTTCAGGTGATTAGCTCTCACTAGTTCGAGATCAAAATAACGAACTTATACCATGTTGGATCACGACTGGCTTGGAGCCTCAGGGCCAGCACAACATACTCATGAACTCTTACCATGCCTTGAATAAAGTGGCATACTGATAAGTCTACGTTGCAGTTTCATGAAACTTAAGGATACAATCGTAATCACACCTTATGTTGCATACTAGGCAATACATACTTGAAACATTTTGGGATATCGCGTTCATTACAATTATCATACTCTTTGAAACATTATGGTCCAACATTCATACATACAATTTTGGTAACTATTATAACATACATACTTTACGAATCTTTGATTCCAACATTTTAACAAACGCATTTTGTGTGATTCGTGTTTACACGCATTTTAAAAACCTATATATTTGAGTTTATGTGTTGCAAGTCTTGTATGGGCGGGACTTGTAACACATAGTTTTTGTGATTTACATTTACATTTACAAAAATCTATGAACTCACCAACTTTATGTTGACACTTTTAAGCATGTTTTTCTTAGGTGAATTAGATGCTTGACATAACTAAGGAGTTCAAACTTTACAAGATCACTTTTCAAACGACACATTTAGAGGTCGTTCTCTCAAGTCTTGTGCAATGGTATTATGAAGTAACGCTCCCGGATCATATTTCTGCTGCGACCTATTTTGGGGGTGTTACAGATTGGTATTCAGAGCCAAGGTTATAGAGAACTAGGTTGCATATTTTACCTAGACTATAACCGTTTTCACAAACATAGCATCACATCAAACTTTTTCAATGTGCATACACACTACTTGCTTACTTGCTTACATTACTTGCTTACGTGACTTATATATATACACACACTTATCTTCTCTTGCGAATATTTTACACTTGTTTTATATAAAAGTTATTTATATAATACTAAGACTTTCTCAAGACATTGTGAATGACATGATGGTCCTTGAAACTTTTTATAATTTTACATAATACCATTTACATAACATTAAAACATGTCACAGTCCGCCGATCCCACTAGTTACCTTATCATTCAACTCCGAGTTTGAACACCCGCCTCATACTGTTGAAACACGTACGTCATCTTGTGACCCATCTACCGAGTGAAGCCTAAGTTAGAACCATCATAGACTCTATTTCCTTTAAGGAATTCGCGTTATACTTCCTTTTACATGTTCATTGTACTGTATGGATGATTTTAAATTATCTATCAAATTAATAAGTCGTGAAAATTTTGTCAATTTTACTTTAATTTTCCATTTATTCATGCAACCCACTCTCTGAAGCATTATAACTTTATAAAATATTTTACTATCACATGATAAACCATTTTACTATCGTTGGCAAATTATCTTAGTATCGTAAAATAAACTAACATTATATTTTTACTTTATGAAAAACCATTTTGTTTTCATCACATAAATTATTTTACTATCACCTCATGAGCTATTTAGCTATAAAACCATCTTACGGCTTTCTCGCAAATTATTTTGTTGTCATCCTATAAACTACCTTGTTTTTCCATCTTGTGAATTTTCTCACAGTGTAAACCATTTTGATAATACTTTATACATAACACTATTTTGACGAAAATGAGCATCACATCGTTAGCCCTCAAATATACATAGCCTGATCACCTATGTATAATTCAGGAAGGACCATGCCATGCTGAGAGTAGTCACCATAAAACTTTTGTCAATAATTCATTTTAACTTACATCCTTGAAAAGCAAAGTTTTGTGTGCATATTCATAAAACGCGTTTACTTCGGGAAATCGAATTAGTAACCATAGCAACTAAGTAGACATTTACTCCACCCTACTACATAAAGTTGACATCACCTTACGCCAAATCCTATCTCGAAAAGTCAAGACGCATCACTAGTCGCCCTAGGACAATTCACCATCAAATTTACTCGCCATTAGGGAATTTACTAAATCACTCATTCAACGTTGACATAATGTCGTAGAACTTAGTATTGGTAATGCCATCATAGGTATAAAATCCGGTATCACCCTGGAAAGGATAATGTTATAACTAACCCTTTAAGCCGAAAGGAACGGATAAGACCACTAGGATTCAAACTTTAGTCATCATAATAAATTTGAAACTTGAACGTTTAAGCTGAGGCAATTAAGGAGAAAAATGTTGAGGATGAAAAATCTTAAGTGGTATATACAAGGATTTGAAACCCGTCCCAATGAGACTCTCTATATTAAGAACACAAAATTTGTTACCACGTTTTTGGATGATTAAAAATAAGTAATCCACAATAAGTAACCGCACTTCTTCACCAACACCACTTCCAAAGGCAACTCAAACTGAATTTTAGGACAAAATTCTTTTAACACTGAGAGACTGTAACATTTCACATTTTCACATCTTTTTACGTCAATAAATATTCAACTATTTATTTTAAACTTTTACGCGTTCACTTTTTATTTTCAATGTTTAGTTAAATTGCGTAAACTAAAAATCAACAATCAATGTAAACCGACATCAAACAAATAAAAGTTTACGTCAAACAAATGTTATATTATTTTTACAAAGATAATTTATTACTTCACCTTTTATTTTTATTGGTTACGTAAAACGCTTACGTTTCGTAATAAAATACATTTAGGCATATACGGAAGCACCAATGCCTATATATACTCAAACAAATACCCACTATTATACCCAATACCTAAAATTTAATTATTCTACACTCTTATAAACCACATGGCCGGTTAGCATACATACACATACTTAATAAAATATAAACTATCCACTAAAGTCTTATGATCTAGTTAATAAAATAACACATGCACCTAGATTACAATTTTCCATAAATTGGCTAATCAAGGTACCTTCCCCTCCTAGGGAGGATGAGAGGTCTTACACAACCTTGTACCATTACCACTTCCTAACCCTTGTTTTGTTAATGGTTTTGGAGAAATACTTGCATTATAAATAAGACATCATAGTAAACTCTTAACACTCTTTCATTTTACAAGTAATCAAAACACACATTTCTCTCTTCTTCTCCCTATACCCCACGGCTCACAAACAACATTTAGGGTTTCCCATAGCTTGATTTCTAGCAAGGTTATAAGTATACAAGTGTTCTTACGTATAATATCTAAGGTTTATCAAGGTGTTTTGGAAGCTTGGGTGTTGATTTTATAAGGTTTACATCAAGAAGAAAACTAGGGTTT
The DNA here is from genome assembly GCA_026074375.1 of Tanacetum coccineum. Lineage (NCBI taxonomy): Eukaryota > Viridiplantae > Streptophyta > Magnoliopsida > Asterales > Asteraceae > Tanacetum > Tanacetum coccineum. Next base: position 6,344 of record BQNB010001022.1, read on the forward strand.
TCATAAGAAATTAGGGTTTTCTTGGAAGTATTTAAGGATAAGTACTTGGGTTTGATTTGTGTATCATCTTCCTACATCTTCATTGAGGTTTAAACATAACCCTAATCTCTTCAAATTATTCATTTCATATTTTATATACTTGTTATTATGTTAATTATAACACTCCGTGTTTTTAGGTCATTTTACAACGTTACTTATTTCACTATTTATTTTTAGTCTTGTACGCATTGCTTTTAATTCTCATCATATAAGTTAAATCGCGTAAGCTAAAAATTATCATTCAACGTAAACGGACATCAAACAATCAAAGGTTTACGTCAAGCAAGTGTTAGGTAATTATTTAGAGGATAATTATTAACTTTGCATATTTTATTTTTATTGGTTACGTAAAGTATTTACGTTTCGCGATAAAATACATTTAGGCATTCACGGAACCACCAAAATTTATCTACGCTTCAACAAATACCCATTTTTATATACAATACCCAAAGTTTTATAAAACTTCAACCATGTTTATCATTGTAGCCGAATTATGCATATAAGAACCAAACTAGAACATACACATTTCAAGTATACTATTTATACTTAACCTATACATCCTAAAACTACAAGTAATACTAGTAATTCAACACAAAATATCAAGACTCATCTAGCTCCTTTCCCTCCCCTAATTTTTGTGTATATTGCTCACCTAGGGGACAAAGAGCACAAATTTTATCAACTAAGAACCTTGTATAACTTAGGACTTATTATACCTAGCCATGACTAGTGTTTTTGACCAAAGTCCTCTTTGTTATGCTCATCTTGTCCAACCCCTTTGTTTCTCATGGTCTTGGTCTTCAACTAGTAACTTGGACTAGCTCTTGTAGTATATAAAGAGTGCACACTAGTAAGATATCACACATACCATTTCCTTAAGCAAAAACTTCACAAAACTCTCTATTTTTCCTATCCCTAGCCCACGGCTCAAATAAACCCAAACAAACAATCCATACAAATTTTCTTATCAAGTATTCAAGTATTCTAGCATCATACCTAAGATATTCTAAGGTGTATTGATGGCTTGGTTTAGCATTTACAAGGGTTTAATCAAGAAAGTTCAAGATTAGGGTTTCTTGGAAAGTTAAGATTTTCTAGTCTTGGAAGCTTGGATTTTGATTCTAAACTAGGGTTTAGAACTTGTTTCTCTTTATCATACTTCATCTTAAGGTCATTTAAAAACCCTACACTCTTTACATTTATGATTTATGTGAATATAATATTTATATAGTAAATCACCATCTAGGAAATATATTAAGATGTAAAATGGATTTTTACTCTTGATCATGGTTTGAAATACTTTTTCATATGTTATATTGATGTTAAAAACATGTTAGAATGGAAGTATAAACATTATACAAGTGTTGGTTAATTTATAAAAAGTATATTGTTGAAAAGTTTATTTATTAAGTTTATAAAATAAATCAAGAAAAGGCATAAAACCTACTGTTTTAATTTGATTTTTAGATTATTGATTTTATATTTCATTAAAATACTACATGTCATGAGGATCGTAAGCATATAAAAAACTCGAAAATCTGAGCTATAACGAAGAAGATATGCCATTTACAAGTTTACGATAATAAATACTTTTATAAAAACAAATTACTGTTCATTTAGATAGAACTTGTAATTACAAAGATGTGCTCAAAAGTATCACTAAAAACGGAATTAAAATGAGTAAGATGTGACTTTTACGAGATTACGATAGCTAAATTTATAAAAATTATTTTATAAATAATCATAAAGAGTAAAAACTACTATTCATTAGAGAGTTAAAAATATTAAAATGTAATATTTTGATATATCTTCTTAATACGAAAGCATGGACATAAAGAATGTCACACCCCCAAACGGGGCCTGGACGGAATACGTGTCCGAGGGCGTGACGTCATAACAATCCGATCCCAAAGCAATAAAGAACGACCACTAATCATGGACGTTTGAAAAAGTTTACTCGTCGCATAAAATAAAATAAATTTAAGTTTTACATCCCATAATAATTAAGTTAGAAGTAGCGGAAGCATAACAAAGTTTTGATAATGACAACGAGTAAATAATAGATAAATCTTGAAATTGGCGAAGTCACATAGCACATAGACTCCACATAGCATCAAGAATCAATCCAAGCTAAGCACCTGAGAAAACATGTTTAAAACGTCAACATAATGTTGGTGAATTCATAGGTTTAAGTTAATACAAGAGTGGACCACAAGATTTCAAAACGTATGCGACTACTATAACAGATACAGTATAAATTATACGAGTACAAAACATGGTTATTATTTATCAATGTCGAATTTTAAATATATTCTCAAAATACAAATTAAATGGTGAGGATAGCTAGATAGAAAATTCTATAAAGTTATTAGTTATTCTAAAGTACTTGGTACTCTACTACCTAAAATAATTAGGTGCATTCGGACCGATTACGTTGACGCTTTCTTCATCTGTTATTTACATTGTTGATTCATTCACTCATACTTTAACTTCCCTTAACTCGGCCACGATACACGCTCAAGGGTATTCGGCATTTGCGGTTTTCGCGTTTATTCTAAGCCCCGTCTCTGGGTCCTTATAGCGCTTATGTCTAGTTGAGAACGCGATTCCCCAACGAAATTTCTTACGGTAGGAGGAGACATGACTAAAATAATAATAAGGTATTAGTATATATTATATTATATAATAGTAGACAAAAATAGAATAATTAAAGCTTTCGAATAAGCGGGAAAATATAATACATACGTAATTAAACACTTAAACATTATAAGCAGCAATATGATGACCCATAGGTTATATGTTCCTAGGTTCAACATCTACTTCTCTATAACCAAATGCCTCGAACCAATCTATCATCACACCCGTCAAGGCGAAACACGAGGCGTAACGTCATGGGTACATCCCAACACAATTGTTGTCAACAATAGAAGAAAACAAATGCATTACACATAAAAAATAAACACAAAGTGTCGTGACAATACCTAACACAAGAAAAAAGGGTATTGTATTGAGGTAAAAGAGTCACGTCAATAAAAAGACATAAAAGAAAATATCTCAAAACCTAAACATTCAATCAACATTCAAAGTATCAATTCAAACAAAGTACGATATGAAAACTAGGAGATAAACTCCGCATGCAAGCCTACGGTCTCACTAGCCAAGCTTCCTAACTTCACTTTCCTCAAGATGCTCACCTGAAAATGATGCTTAAAACGTCAACAAATATGTTGGTGAGAGTCATAGGTTTTAGACACACAATTATACTCGTTTTCACTGTGATTAACAAAACAAGGTAGGACAATAATGAACTATCATGACCCTATGCTAGCATGCAACAAAATCAAATCAACACATTCACACACTGGGTAGGCGTACCCATCCGATCCCATGGTACCATAACCAACACTGAGTAGGCGTACTCATCCGATCCCAAATCGATACCATAAGTATCACTGAGTAGGCGTACTCATCCGATCCCAATCAATATCACAAATCACACTGAGTAGGCGTACTCATCCGATCCCATTCAATATCACAATTAACACTGAGTATGCGTACTCATCCGATCCCATTCAATATCAACATGTAACACATAGTCATATAATAGTCATGTAATGTCCATACGCAATTAAAACACATAATCACAGCAATGAAACATTTCAAAACATTTGCATCATTTCCATCCCAATTTAAAAACGGAAAAATGGGACTATGAAACTCACCTGATGCACAACTACTTCATAAATTCCTCGCAATCAACTAAACACAAATAAAACACATGTTACACGCGATTAGGCTAAATGCTCAAGATGATGTAACAATCAATTGATGGACTACTATGTCTATATTATGATTATAAACCTCTTTACCACACTTCCCATACCTTACTTATACCCTAATACCCTTAATTCATTTATTCGAGTTTTCTAGCTTTTCGGTAGAGTTTTGTAGTCACTTCATGACTATAAATAAAATACTAAATCGTCAAATTGACTTTCCCTACTGCATTCTCTACCTTCCCAATGGGTTATGAACTACTGTGATTTTTTTAGAAAGAATAATATTGAGCCTAACTATTTTATAAAAATTCAACATCACAAAGTACTCAAATTCGGATCTGATTCGACTATCAAAATGTTTAGCTTGATCAGACCCACTTAAACACTTAGGAAAATTCTACAAAAATTCTAGAAAATCATAAACATCATAAAATTGCTACAGTAGCAATCTCATCAATTAAAAAGACATTTTGATATGTTTTTGACCTCACAATCACAACCCATAATCTACCCCAAAAACTCAGATTTGACAACGAATCTTGTAAAATTATTTTGACTGACCTCAACTCACTTTTAATTCATGAAACCAACGGGGTTGGAAATTAGACTCTCTGTAGTTAATTTTAGGCTCAAGAAATCAATAAAAGCTATCCGTATGACCAAGTTATAACACTTACAAGATGACCTAAAAATCTGCCCAGTTTTAATTCCGAATTTAACAACAACTAAACCTAACCAAACGCATCCAAACACTATTAATTACATCCTAATTGATTATTAATGATCATCTTACATTTTTACTGATTTTTAATGAAACGCTAATTCTACCAATTAATGTTACTAATATAAGAAGAATTTAACAAGAATGGGATTGAAGATCATACCTAAAACCTTTAACCGGTTACACTTGAATCAACACACTTAATTCTTGATAAAAAAAAGTATTTTTTTTCTTCTTCTTGGGGATTCGGTCGAACAAAGAACAAAGGAAGGGGAAGACCAAATTTCGTATTTATAGGCTATACCTAATTCCTAATCCTTATCTAATACTAATTTGTTTTATACTTAAACTCATTTATTTTTCCTTTTTTCTCTTAAAACCGGCCCTTATATATATTTTTTATTTTTTTATTTTTTTAATTATTATTAAATGTATATTTACCCTTATTTTGTTATTTTTTTTATAAAAACCCTTTATTAATTTAGTAAACCTTTTAAATAAAAACTAGTTATAAACTTATGATTTATAAATTTCATTTCATAAATTACTTTCCTAAATTAGAAAGACCTATGCTTAATTAACTTAAATACTAGACTTAATTCATTCCTAGAAATATACTATATTCTCTTTATGCTCAAACTACAATTATTCATCAAATAACACGATAACGCATACAATCATGCCATTATTTCCATTGTCACAAAATGTGAACGAAATGAAATAGCTACCAAAACCACAACTTAATCACAATAAGATGAACACGCATCACAAATTGATATCAAATACTCATATAAGGTCACATAAGCACTCAATTATAACACATATAAATACTTTAGTCAACTTTAACGGTTTGACTAACCTGCTCAAGTCATGGTTGTCGCACTCGATATACCTGCACTCTTATAGTTGGTTTTGACCACCCGTTCGTTTTGTCTCCTTTAGTTAAGTATACAAGTTGGGTCAAGCTAAAAACTAGTACCACATTAGTATATTTTCCTATGAATTATACATGTGTTGATGCAGATATCTTTTCAACCCTTGGCGTATTCCAATAATTTATTAAATAAACAAGACTTAAAAAAAGAAGAATCTATTATTAGTATGTGAAAGAGACAAACTTCGATAATTTTGTAAACAACATAAAATAAGTACAAGTGCCAGTGTAATGCATATGGCAATCTGAATCACAAATGAAGTAACAATGTCATTTATATTAAACTTTATGTTTTTTGTCAAGTCCAACATTATCTCGAGGCCATCTTTTTCGGATCTGCGATCTCTTTACTGGTTTTCTGCGGGGTGGGGGGGGATAAAATCCATGGGAAAACTATCAAACACTACTGATGCGAATGGATGGACGTGGATCTTTTGAAACAACAATAACTTCAAATCCATACCTATCGACAACCCACATCATAGGGACCTGGAAAAAGTTGCTACTTCTTTCTACGTATCTAACCTTCCTGATTCTCTATATGCTAAGGGTCTTTGGAACGCTTGTGTAAAGTATGGCCGCCTGGTGGACTCATTCATTGCGAATAAACGTTCAAAAGGAGGTAAACGTTTTGGATTCATTCGCTTCTTGGGAATTAAAGATGATACTGAATTTGTTAAATTGTTATCAAATATATGGATCGGAAGTTATCACCTTTATGTGACAGTCACACGTTATCAAAGAACCAATTCCACAGGTTCGAAATCAACAAAACAAGTTTTAACAAAGGAAGAAAACCCTAAAACCAAACCTAACCCTAATTCTCAATTTGCGGAATATGCCCCTTCTAAGCCCTAATTCGCCTCTGTTATTCATAATAAACCTACCAAAATTGACACCACAACCTCACATGTTAACACTAAAACCGTTACTCTTAAAGATTAGGATCTTATCAGCGTGGAAGATTCATTAACGGTTCTCTTGTTGAAACTAAAAGATGTGGACACTATGAGCAATATATATACGATCTGTAAAAGCGAAGGTTTTATAGACTTGAAAATTCACCATGTTGGGGGCTTGTGGATTTAGATTCAATTTCCATCGTCGTCGTCATGTTCAAAGTTCCAAGATAACGTCACATAGAAAAGCTTTTACACGAGTCTAAAATATGCTTCACCCTCTTTTAAACTGGATGAACGCATGGTTTGGATTGAGATTAGTGGCTTGCCTCTTTGTGCCTGTGGATCAAATGCTTTCAAGAAAGTAGTGTGTATGTTTGGTAAATTCATGTTTTTCGAGGCGGATGAATCTACGGCCATGAGTTCGGGTAGAGTTTGTATCTCTACTAGATCTCATTATTGGATTTCTAAAAAATTTAATGTTGAATTTCATGTTGAGTTGTTTGATGTTCACGTGCATGAGCTGGGTACTTAGAGTACAAGCATTACAGATAACTCTTTGGATACGTTTTCTAACGTAGACATTAATGATATAAATAAGGCTGAAGATGTTGTGGAAGAAAACCCAATCGATGATTTGAATGATCTTAATGATAATCTCAATGACTTGGCTCTTCTAACGTAGACATTAATGATCTAAAATAAGAGACCCCAAAAAAAAAACGCGAGTGGTGGCAAGAAAAACCATGGACGTTGGTGGGGTATGTTTGTGCGATGAGCAATGGAATTATACAGTCGCTAATGACTGTTGTGTGCCTGCGAAAGAACTTGAAAAGTTAAGGAAGATGATGAAGGTCATGAGGGACGACCCTTTAATCGTTTAATTTCCAGGATCAGATACAGGTTCCTTTAAAAGAAGAAATTAATGTTCCCATTTTCTCTATATAGTGACTGAAACATCAACCGAGTAGCGTCCCCCCCCCTGGTTCTATTAAAAACATGAAATCGGAGTCCTTCCTATTTCTAGTATAAGTGATCCCATCTTTTCCCTAGGCACTACCTCGCCTCTCGCTTCACCGGACGTTAAAGGAATCTCCCTTATTCATGAACTGAATAGAATCATCGAAGTTGGGAACACATTAGGCTTTGATGTTCGAGGATGTAGAAAATCCCTAAATCGAATGATAAATGGTATTGGTGTGCATATCGTTGACAACGTATGAATATTGTTTTCTCTTAACATTTGTGGTTTCGAAAGAAATGGCTTAACGTATTTGATCTAAAGAAATGTGTTTTCAACATTTATGCTTACTTTCACGGGGTTCTAGAGACCTAAAAATGACCACCTCGAGTTATTTGTACTAAGTCTGTTGTATAGGGAAATTTCAAATTTGATTATGCGTGTGTTGTATGAGCTCATGGTAGATAGGTGTGGTTTGTGTTTTCCATTGGTGGACGCTGAGCCGAAATGTTAATTAAGGAAGCTATTTGGAGTGCGAATGAGGTTTTATTATTGTGAAAGGGCATTGGAACAACTCAGTGGGTGATTGCTTTATGATAAACATTTACGCTCCTTAAGACTCATCGACAAATTCTTCTCTTTGGAACAAAATAGATGATTTCATGCATCAACATAATGGCAAATTCATTCTATTTGGTGATATGAGTGTCGTCCGCCATGAAAACGAACGTTTTGGCTCTATTTTTTCTCGTCTTGATGCTGATCATTATAATGCTTTTATTGACTATTAGGGTTTATAATAGGGACCTTCCCATTCGAGGGACCGGTTGGTTATTTACTTGGATGAATAAGCAGAGGACACCAAGCTGAGTAAACTGATCGGTTTCTTAATCATTGAACGTGTTTGGATTCTACTCTAGATATTCGCATCACGGCTTTAGATCGTTTATGGTATGATCATACGCCTATTCTTCTTCATGTATTGAAATCTAACTTTGGCCCAACCCCTTTCAAGTTCTATAACTCGTGGCTTCTTCGTGATGATTTTGACGACTATGTTAAGTCCGTTAGTCGATACTTGGAAAATAATAAATGTATGGCAGAATCCTTATGTCGCATGAGAAGTTACGATCCCTCAAATCCACCATAAAACAATGGCAAATTAATGTTAGAAATCAATGATCGGTCTCAAAGCAAAAAGCTATGTTAGATCTTAAGTCTATTGATAAAAAGATAGTGATGGGACCGTTGACTCCGTTTTGATCGTGACAATGTTACTAAGCTTCTCCAGATATTGATTATTTCGACAACCTTGAAGCCCATGACTTAATTCAAAAGGCTCATATCAAATGGGACATTGAAGGCGATGAGAATTCCAAATTCTTTCATGGAATGATAAATTAAAAGAGGAGAACGCAAGTGATCACTGGTATTATGCATGATGGTGTTGGATTTCGGGACCGCTCCTTATTAAGGAAATATTTCTTAACTTCTTCACAGACAAGTTCCAAGCTCATGATTCCCAAGTCGTTTTTTCTCCTTTGGCTCTCTCTACAGGTTTATGACTCGCTGTCGTGATTTATCCTCGAGAACTTCAGTCTTATGTGTGAAATTAAATCGGTATTTGGATTGTTTGGTAGCAACAAACCCCTCGGCTTCCGATGGTTTCTCTTTTATGCATACATAAAGAATGATTGGGACCTTTTGAAGACGGATATTTGTGGTTTCGTTAACTCTTTTTTCGAGTTTGGTTCGATGCCTCAAGGTGCCAATTCATCTTTTTTCACGCTTATTCCAAAGGTCAGTAATCCTATTTTTATTAAAGACTTTCACCCCATTTCCTTTATTGGCATTCATTATAAGATGATCGCTAAAGTGCTAGCAAATCGGCTCTCTAAAGTTATTGATAAGATTGTTAGTAATGAGCAATCCGCTTTCATTTCGGGTCGTCAAATTCTTGATGGTCCGCTTATTCTCAGCGAGGTCATAGATTGGTTCAAAAAAAGGAAGAAAAAGATGTTAATCTTCAAGGCTGACTTCGAAAAAGCTTTTGATTCGGTTAGTTGGAAATATCTGTACTTTGTTCTCATCAGCCTTGGTTTTGGTTCAAAATGGCGAACTTGGATTAGAGCTTGCCACAATTCTTCTAGAGCGTCCGTCTTGATTAATGGTAGTCCTACTTCTAAATTTTCTATCAAACGAGGTTTAAGGCAGGGCGATCCTCTTTCACCTTTTTTATTCATCCTCATTATGAAGGGTCTTCATTGTGCCATCTCTAATGCGGTCAATTCTTGTCTTATTCGTGGGGTCAAGATTGGTTCTTCGGATATTATTTTATCTCATCTGTTTTACGCAGACGACGTGGTTATTACAACTGAATGGAATGCCAGAGATTTAGATAATATCATTCGAGTGCTTCACGTCTTCTACTTAGCTTCGGGTCTCAAGATTAATATTCACAAATCCAACATTTATGGTATTAGAGTCTCAAATGAAGAAGTATCTATTATGGCTACTAGTACTGGTTGTGCTCCAGGCTCCCTTCCTTTCACGTACCTTGGGCTCCCGATTGGTTCAATAGATGAATCTCATTTCAACTGGCAACCCTGATGATGCTTTCCAATCGAGACTTCTTCATGGAAAGGGATATGTTATCTATCGGTGGTGTCCTTACCCTTTATTAAAGGCAGTTCTTGGCAGCCTTGGTATCTACTATCTTTCTATCTTCAAAGCTCCCGAGCTTATCTTAAAAGCCTTGGAAAGATATCGAGCTACATTTTTTTGGGGTGGTTCTCACGATAACAAAAAGATTGCTTGGATTAAATGGTCAAACGTTCTTTCTTCCTTTGATAAAGTTGGTTTGAATATTGGTAGCTTAAAGGCTTTTAATCTTGCTCTGCTCCAAAAGTGGCGTTATAGGATGCATTCTTGTCCGAATGCCTTTTGGGTCAAAATCATCAAAGCCTTACATGGTAAAGAGGGTGGTTTTGATGTTCAAGGCTGCAAATTTAATGGTACGTGGTCTAGGATTATTGGTTCTTCTAACTATCTTCACTCGAAAGGCATCATCCCTCTTAATTCCCTCCGTTTTCGCGTGGGTTGTGGCACTCGTATACGCTTTTGAAAAGACATTTGGATTGTAGATTCTCCTCTTCATATCCGATACAATAGGCTTTATCGCTTAGATCAAGATAAAGATTGCCTCATTATCGACCGTATTGAAAATAGGCAATGGAAATGGAATTGGTCTAGGACAAATATCGGTGTTCGTAACATGGCTTATTTGAGGGATTTGCTTACCGAAATTAGCCTTATTGACATAAATGTTGATGAGGACTCTTGTGTTTGTCGATAGCAAAAGACGACATCTTCACGGTTGGGGAAACGCGTCGCATTATTGGCTCTATGCTTCTTCCTTCTTTGGTTCCTCCGACTTCTTAGTATAAAGTTCTACCACGCAAAGTTAATATTTTCTTATGGAGAGTGTATTTGGATCGATTGCCGCATCGCTTGAATCTCTTTTCTCGTGGTATGGATATTCAATCGATCTCGTGTCCTATGTGTAACGGTAATGTAGAATCTTCGTCTCATATTTTCTTTGAGTGCGACATTGCTTCTGAGGTTTGGAGAATGGTTAAGAATTGGTGTGATATTCCCCTTCCTTTTTTTTGTCGTATCTGTCTGATGAGAGTCTGGTATGTTGTGGCAGTTTCCAAAGAGGAGTAGCTGAGAATTACCGTCGTGACCCGTTATTTGTTCTCTTTGTTGGTGGCTTTGGAGGTACCATAACAACGTCACTTTTTATGCTCATCCAATGAGAAAAAGTGACCTCTTTGATAATATCCGCTCTTCTTATTATAATTGGCTTTCTCATAGGGGACGCTTGACGAGTAATTAGGTTGAATGGCTGAAAAATCCTTTGTTTCCTGCGGGTTCATGATGATATCTAGTTGGAGTACTAGTCGGGAATACATGGAGAAAGAAGTATTCTGAGATAAAAAAACTTGTGTTAATGAGAACTAGTTGGAGAACTATAGTTTGGAGAACTAGAGGTTGGAGAACTAGAGGTTGGAGAACTGGTCGGAGTTCTATTCGGAGATCTTGTCGGAGAACTACTTGGGGAACTAGTTGGAGAACTAGTTTGAGAACTAGTTGGAGAACTAGTTGGAGAACTAGTTGGAGAACTAGAGGTTGGAGAACTAGTTTAGGGTTTCTTGCTTCTGTTTGGTTCTTTAGCTTCATCGTTTCTGGCTTGTTTCATTCCCTCGGTGCTTGTTTGGGTCTACATCAAAATCACTCCGGAGTGAAAACCGATGGCTCGGCCTTCGTGAGTAGGGATTTTTCTCTTATCGTGGCAAGAGTTTTTTCATCCATTTTGTAGTCCTCGCAGTTAAAGTCTCGGGTAGAGTCTAGAATTTGTTGTTTGTATTTTATTCTAGTTTGTACTGTTTCTTGCTTCTAGCGTCTTGCTAGTAGCAGTTATTTTATTTATATATATCTATTTGCCGTTAAAAAAACATTATCTCGAGGCAGGATGTTCACTAAAGAAGGTCATTTCTTAGGTTATTTCACCTTTACCCCCTCTTTGGATGATTAAAAAACCCAGAGATAAAATCATTACCACTCATCCTGGCCACACTCAGAGGACCCTGACCCGGTCAGGGTCCCTGAGCGTGACCAGGATGAGTGGTAATGATTTTATCTTTGGGTTTTTTAATCATCCAAAGAGGGGGTAAAAGTGAAATAACCTAAGAACTTCTTTAGTGAACATCCTGCCTCGAGATAATGATGGACTTGGGCCAACTTATTTATTGGCTAATAGTAGTTTCTCTGACTCTTAGCACCACCCGAAACATTGAGATTTGGATCCCATGAAATGATGGAGTCAATTTCTTTGTTACAAACCATATTGTAGAGTTTGTTCACAAAAGGAGGCAAAACGCCATTGCGTACACCCCTAATTGGTTCCTCCAACAATCCTTCGCCATCACCACCTTCATCGCCACTGCTTAAACCCTCACTAATGTCGCTCACCGCCATTGTTTCCTCAACATCAATATTTTCCATTGAATCAAAATTTATGTGAGAATAGGAAGTTACAAGTATACAAATTATGGATGTGTTTTGTGCTCAATTTATAATAGCAAATTAACAATGTACATGAGAGTTTTTTATGCTTGTACGTGTCACACTTATCCTCAAGTTTTTGAAGGTTATTTTTCATTTGCTTGGGAGGTGAAAAACTTGTGACTTCTCTACTTTATAACAACTTTTGGAAGTTATAATCAATTTGTTGTGTTTACAATTTAATAATAAAAAATGTTAATTCTACCTATAAAAACATCCTACTATTTTTTTACACATAAGATCCTAACAAATGACGGAACTGACGGTTTGGATTTAGAGAGCTAATAAGTGGAAAAAATATATTATATGATTGTGTGTGTAAGAGGATAATTAGGATGATTTTATAGGAGGCTTTAACAATACTCTTTAATAATTGATAGGAGACATATTTAAGACTTGACCGATATATTTTCATGGATCGATGTGAACACAAATAACAGTCAGAAAAGTTTTAAAGCTAGGTTGGTAATCTTGATATAGTCTTTCAGATATAAACAAGTTGAGATGTTGTAAACTATGTTTGGGCGATTTTTTACCATTTGATTTCACCAATTTTATTTCAAGTGTAACTTTCTAAACTTACTAATGTGATATTGCAAAGTATATAAATTATATTTTTCAATTCTTATATATACATTTAGATGGAAAATGATAAAATATCATTATTATTCTTTAAAATGACATTCTGTTTTTTTATAACACTTCTCATGTGTTTTTGAGGTACAACATGAATCCTTGGCAGGGAGGAAAGAACTCTGCGGGTAGAAAATACATGTTTTATTCATGCAAAAATACAGAAGTTTTAAAACGGGTTAGATATATACACATAAAAGGTCATATAACTTTACACTTTTTGTTTTTGCATGTAGTCATCTTTTTTTCCCAATGTGTCACTTAACACTCAAATTTCGTACATTGTTTGTACCGGTGATCTGCTTGACATGTTCGAGCCGGTTAAGTTAACGATCGCTTATTTTATTATTGCAACGTTAGTCCTTTATACTAACGACCGTTTGTAATTAATTGAAAATTTGTTTTTCTTTAAAAACCTCTTCTTATTATTTTTAAAACTTATACACGTTTTTATACAGGTTTTTACACATGTTTTTACACACACTTTTTATGCACGTTTTGATACACTTTTTTATTCAGATTTTCATATATGTTTTTATACACGTGTTTATACAAACATTTATATATTCACGTTTTTATACACGTTTTTATACACGTTTTTACACACGTTTTTGTGCACACATTTTTATACACGTTTTTATACAAACGTTTTTATGCACACATTTTTATACACGTTTTTACACACGTTTTTAGACACACTTTTATACACGTTTTTACACACATTTTTATACACGTTTTTATACACACGTTTTTATAAACACATTTTTGTACACGTTTTTATACACACGTTTTTACACATGTTTTTATATATGCATTTTTATACACGTTTTTATACAAATGTAAACTTTAATGCAAGGTTGTCAAAATCGCGATCCTGATTGTAGGATCGTACGATCCTACGATCCCACACACAAAAAACGATCAAGATCGTAACAAGATCGCAATTCAAGTAGGATCGTATCCGGATCATAGGATCGTAGATAGGATCGTAGGATCGGATCGGATCGCGTAGGATCGTAGAATAGCCTTATTTTGGACTTTTGGTAATTTAGGCTAAGGTTTATAAATTTTCATCAAGGCGGTTTCATATTTTTTTCTATCCATAATCATTTAACGATTGAAACATGAAGTAGGTGCACGTATGTAGTATTTTTTTAATCCAAATCATTCATTTATCAATTGAAACATGAATGAACTTTGTGCAAGTATGTATTACAATATATCTAATGTTCTATTACCATGGTACTGTAAGATAGTAATATTATTGAATGATTGAGTGTCCGATTACATATGATCGATACCATATATATAGTATGATTCGAGTGGGAAACAACTAGTGCCAGATGGGACACAATGACAGCTAACACTCCCCGGGAGTTCGAGCGGCGAAATCGCGAAAGCTCGGACTGGAGTGGAGAACTAGAATAGAAAAACAAAACATAAATCATAACTTTAGTCGACTCGCAACAAAACCGTACCAACGATCAACTTTAGTGACTGGTAACAAAGCCGTACGAACCATCGACCAATAAACAAAAACAAAATTAACAAAACATGTCCCTGTCATATTCGTCCCATGTGTGTCCACTATTTTTTCAAGTCACACCACTCAACTACATCTTATCTCCTTTGACTCATCCTCTGAAAAGTATATTCAATACTTCCCTTTCTTGTTTTTCGAATCACACCAACACCACCATTATCCATATTCCCTCTTTCAACAATCATGTTTCTGAGAGCTCTAGCAACCATCAGCCACCGGACCGTAGGCAACTCCGACGATAATTTAACCAGAAAATTAGTTTCACCACCATTGGTTGTGGTCAATCACAGAAAGCACCCAAAGATATAGTACATCTCCGCCACGCGCCAGCGCGTGGTCACGAAGGCAGCGGTGGATACTCTTGAGAAGACCAACACCGCCCTTGTGGACATGTCGGTGAATACTATCAGATGGTTGGAGGAGAACAGCAACAGCGGTGATGGTTGGACCGAGGTGGTTATTGAAGGTGGAGATGTTGATTTATTTGTATTACTAATAGGATAAAAAAAGGTACGTTTTGGGATCCCTCCGAATCATCGGCGATTTGCCGATGACCGGAGGACAACTATTTTTGTGATGAAGGTTTAGTGTTTTTGGGTTTGGATCGTAACTTCTGATACCATGTAAGATAGTAATATTATTGAATGATTGAGTGTCCGATTACATATGATCGATACCATATATATAGTATGAATCGAGTGGGAAACAACTAGTGCCAGATGGGACACAATGACTTGAACATATAACTTTTTTCTTTTTATCATCCATTTAGATTTGTTTATCATATAAGGGGGAATTTCATATATACCCAATAAAATTTGAAAAATTAAATATTTCTCTAAAACACAAGTTATCAATGCATGATGTAAATGCTATTATAGAATGTTTGGATAAAAAATGTAAATATTGAAGTGTTTTGGGATATATGTAAAGTTTAATGGGTTTAAGGTTAATTTGCATAACCCGTATCTTTTTCTCACTGATAAACATACACGCACATTCATATCATCTCTTTGATCTTTTGATATTTCTGTCAAGATTTTTGTATTCTTTTGTCATAGAACATTGATCATCTAGGTGAATGAATCACACCTGAGTTGCGTGGCGATTTTAATAGATTTGTGTTCTTGTGTTGAATTGAGATTCAATAAAGGTTTTGTGTGTGTTTTGTTTTATAAATTTCTACAATGAGGCATCAGTTGCATCGAAAAAACTGCACAACTTCATTAGTTTACAACCATGAAACAGTGAACACAAATTTTGAGTTAAAGTTTGGATAATTACTTGAAAATGTATCATACTTGTCACTTTTTGTTATTGTGTGTATTGAAATTTTTTTTTTCTTATTGTATGTACTGAACTTTCAAATTTCGACCTTTGTGTGTATTTTGTCACTATTCTAGCCATGTAAAATGACCATTTTACCCTTCGAATTTTGAAAAAAGTAAGGGTAAAATGGTCAAAAATACACACAAAGGTCGAAATTTAAAAGTTTAGTACATACAATAAGAAAAAAAAAAGTTCAATACACACAATAACAAAAATTGACAAGTATGATAGTAATTAACCTTTAAAGTTTTGGGTGTGTGTATCTAGTGAGTTTGATGTTAAACAAATAATTTAATCCATATGTGGCTCAGAATATTCACAGTTGAATGCGATGCAAGTATGAATAAGTTGTGGAAAGAAAATTTTTCTTGTATTAGATGATGTTTGGTTAAAGAACAAGGCCATGGAGGTGGGACAAGTAAAGTAAGGCACTAAGCTTCGAAGCAAAAGGCAGCACAGCTACACAGTCATGGTAACGACACAAATGAGGCCAAGGTTCCTGAGTTGCAGCATAAAGGAGATGTCAGCTGGTATGTACTTGATGCATACCGTCTCAAAACGTCCATCAAGTTTGATAAGAAAATACTAGACAAACTACATTATTAATTGATTATGACTTAATAATTTTGCGTCTAATGACGGATTGTTTTTGAACATATAACAGAATCAACAACTCTTGAACAACTCAATCTTTAACATCATTTTTCGTTCCTTTTAAGTACGAAAAACAGTATGGCTGCTCCACCAGATGAAAACAAAGATGGTACTTGCTCTAGTCGCTTGCAATAGGAATCAAAGAGCTCATCTATGATTTCGTCTTCTAGATGGCCCCTTAAGACCGCCTCCACACCAACCCTTATACCCATTGTAAGACGTTCAGCCGCATGCTTCGTCTCAGGTTCTGCAATGTGGGGCAATCCTTCCATTCTTTCTATCGTGAAGTAACCATTTCTATCAACTATTTCCTCTACTTCTTGAGGCGATGCATAATATATGGGTATGTTGACAGAGTCTACCTTCCCGTCCTCAATCTTTCCCTACAAATCAAAGTAGAACATTTTATATTCACCACACAAATCAATCTATTTAACATGGTGTTATAAAAATGTGACAAATGTTGTTTATTGTACTAGTTTATACGAATTATTAAGAAAACAAGCATAAAAATAAGGATATGTGATGTAATATTACCTCCTTAGCCATATCCAACAAGCAAGAACCCAACACCTCAAACAAGACATTACCAATGCACTCTGAATGTGGCACCTCATTTGGCCGGCCAGGCACCAGAACCACCACTAAACCACCACGGACCACCTCTTCAGCCCGAGCTTTCAAGAACCCATCCATATCTTTTACGTATTGTCGCTGATAAGCCTTGACCACCTCCTCATCAGAACCGACGTAATGAACTCTCCCTTTGTTATAAGCAGAAGAGCCCTTTTCCATCACCTCGTCAGGCACTTTGGAAAGCCAATGGATAGCGAAAGAAGAGTGACTGACATGTACAGAGGAACATGGAAACAAACGACCATAAAATGAGCCTGGGACAGCGGCTGCATAGTATTGTTTCTCAGAAGGAAGGGTTTTGAAGAGGGTGTTGAAGTCGTTTGAAGCGTGATCATTGAAGAATACTTGGAATTCTGGTGTAGGGATTGTTAGGGTGTGATGTTTGAGTTTCACGGAGTTTATAATGTTTTCTACGACAATGAAAGTGTTGGGGCCGACTGAGCAACCCAAGTCTGCAATACATAAAGGGTGTTCACTAGAGAAGTTTTCAACATCAAGCTTTTGAGTGATAGCCTCACTGATGAGGGACATAGCAACTTCAGAAAGTGACTTCTAAATAAGACAAAAAACACGATCATGAATAAAAGATACCAATGAGAACTTACTACTTATGTGCACACTTTGGCATGGTTGATACTTTCATGACATAACAGTTTGGCCGGTTATTGTAGACAATTGCTTTTTGATGAGAAAGATGCATACCTGATAAGAGGAGTTGTTGGTGTAGCTAGAATCACCATCTCCACCCTTCATTGGGTATGCTTGCAGCTGCGAAGACTTGTTGCGCTCTATGCTTCCCATCTCTTACTAGATTTCTATTGAAGAATATGCAAATGCAGTCTTTTTCTTAATTTGTGGACTGGTTTTTATATTGCAAAGGGTGATGAAACCAAAGATTTTGACACTTTCAATAGGCAAAAGCATCATCGTAACACAACCCCCTTTTTTTTCTTGTTATTGATGTCATATAGGTGTTGGAATATAGTTGTTTATCGATTAATAAGTGTAATGTGGTAATATAATATAATATAGGGATAATGAATTATAAATGTATCTTACTTGTCACCTTATCCTTTTCTATGTATCGAATAAAATGTTACTGCTAGTCCAAGTGCTAATCTTTCAAATTTCGTCAATTTGATGTATTTTGTTACCTCCACAACAAGTACCATACAAAGATACCACCTCCGGCACCACTAAAACCCAGAAACCATATGATCAGTATGATCCGAACCATAACCTGATCCAAACTAGAAATAAAAAAAAACTATATGATCCTTAGAGTTGCTTGGCACGTTAGTTTGTTCATTTCGTTTTCCGATATTTCATCTCTTTTAACGCACTCTCAAACCACATGACAAATTTATATATAAGTTTACTAAGCACAAATCTAGTCACCATCCCATTGAAAATCATTCAATTATGTGGTGAGGTTAAAAGGTCAAAGTATTTGGACTGTGAGAAGTGATGTGAATAGCAGTTGTGGCTAGAAACACATTCTTCCACTAAGAGATCACATTATTTGTGGCTGGCTATACAAGGAAGGTTGATCACTCAACACAGATTATTGAGTTGGTATCCTAGAAAGAATGCAGCCTGTTTCTTATGTGAGGGGTGTCCTGATTCTCATGGGCATCTTGATAAGAATCAAATTGGAACAGTGTTATTAAACCTAAATTCGTAAACAAGAAAGAAAGAACAAGTAACCTCACAGTTATAGACGTGAGCTCTCCCGATGTCAATTGACCCTATAATTTCTCAAATGATTTAACTCGACTCATATCTCCTAATATTTATAACCCTTCCTATCGTACTGAACAAGAAATCATAAATAAGGAAAATATAATAAAAGGAAACTAAATAATTAAAAACACTTAGCCCTTGCTAATTAATTGTTGCCAGTAGCCCCCTTGTGATTCTTAGAACGACGCTTATAAACTTTAGCCCACTTTGCTCCGTGATTCCTATCACTACCCCCTTCCCACAGAATCACCTTGTCCTCAAGGTGAAATTCTGGAAATTGTTGTTGAATATTCTCTAAAGGTTCCCATGTAGCCTCATAACCTGGTAAATCCTTCCAACGAATAAGCACCTCGTGTTTTCCTCTACTATCCATGCGAGTTCCCAACACTTCTTCAGGTTGTAGTAGCATCTCCATTTCTTCATTTAATCCTGATGGAATAGTTGGTATAGCAATCTGATCCCCAATAACTTTCTTCAATTGAGAGACATGGAAAACAGGATGGATGGTTGAAGATTCGGGTAACTTAAGCTTATAAGCTACTGCTCCAATTCGCTCCAGCACTTCATAAGGACCAAAATAGTTTGGTGCCAGTTTCTCGTTGCGCCTTTTTGCTATTGAACGTTGCCTGTACGGTCTAAGCTTTAGATAAACACGATCACCAACTTCGAATGTGACGTCTCGACGATGGCCATCAGCTTGACTCTTCATTATTTGTTGAGCTTTTGTTAGGTTTTCTTTTAATTCTTCCAAAATTCTGACCCTTTCTTGTAGATAATGATCAACTTCAAAAGCTAAGCTTCGTTATGATGATTTGGAAATTCCTTATTTTGAGTCTAGTGCAGCACATAAAATTCCTTATTTTTAGCTCTCCCGATGTCAATTCCTTTAGAAGATATTGATCAACTAAAGGCCGCGGTTTTGTGTATGGAAGGAGATGATTTATCTTGGTATCGATGGAGTGAGCGTCGATCACCGTTCAGGTCTTAGGGAAGTCTAAAAAGAAGATTATTGGAGAGATTTCAAGAATCTAATGAGGGAACGTTGTATGAGCAATTCTTGGCTATTACTCAGACCGGAACATCTAGAGAATATGTCACGTTATTTGAAAAATTGGCGGGGCAGTTGGTTGGAATATCCGAAGAGGTACTTGAAGGCACATTTATTAAGGGGCTCAAACCTGATCTCCGTTCTGCAGTCCGTGTTATGCAACCTGAAGGGTTAAATCACGCTATGAAGCTAGCGATTTCTTTGGGGGAAAATAAGAATTATGACATGCTCACACGTGGGGGTGGGTCAAACCGTTCAACGGGACCAACATCAACTTCTTCATATACTCGAAATAGTGGTACAGGCTCAACTCGTACACTAGTGTCCACAATTCCAGCTGACCGTAAGAATGGTAGTGGGTCTCTGGTGACGCCTACACCCAGGACAGTTTAAATGTTGACAAAAACTGAGTTCACAGGAGGAAAAGATCTAAGGGTTTGTGTTTAAGTGTGATGAAAGTTCTTACTTGTCTCATCGTTGTCCGATCTAAAACATTACAGGTACTTTGGTTGTGTCGACAGGGATTGTCGAAGAAGAGACAACGGCTGTCTGATCAACTACCCATGTTCAATCTGGATTCCGGGTTCTCGACGCGCGCTCGCATCCTCTTCTCTCACCGCGTGATCGGATTTACTTCTCCTCGTACTACATGAAAACTATGTGGCAATATTGTGGAAATTGATATTGTAGTATAATTGATAGTGGGTGCGACACCACAATTTGCCTTCCCCCGCAAGAGTTGGTGAACATATAGGACTCTTAGTTTCCCGACGGATCCGTGGGAGTTATATGTTGGGAAATGGGAATACGAGAAAATCATGGGAATGTGTAAGAGAGTGCTTCTTTCTTTTCACGAATTACAGATAATTGAAGATTTATTTCCACTTCCATTGGGAAGTACAGATGCCATACTCGGGATCAAATGGCTAGAGACGTTGGGTGATATGTCAGTTAATTGGAAAACATTAACAATGTCTTTTGGAGAAGGTGAGAATCGGGTTACAATTAGAGGAGATCTGGGGTTAAGTCGTACGTTGGTTTCATTGTAAGTGAGTTTGAAGATGTTTTCTCACTTCCCTTTGGATTACCACCTCATCGTAACCATAAACATTCTATAATATTGAAAGAAGGCACAGGAACCATAAGTGTCAGACCTTATCGTTATCCACAAGTACAAAAGGATGAGATAGAGAGATTGGTTAGAGAGATGTTAGAAGCCGGTATACAACCAAGTTCTAGTCCCTTTTCAAGTCCAGTTCTATTGGTGAAGAAAAAAGATGGAAGTTGGCGATTTTGTGTGGACTATCGGGCTTTGAACAAGGCGACAATTTTGAATAAATTTCCAATTCCGGTAATTGATGAATTGTTAGATGAATTCATGGGGCGACTGTATTTTCAAAACTTGATCTCAAGTCTGGTTACCATCAAATTCGCATGAAAGAAGAAGACGTTTCAAAAACCGCATTCCGTACTCACGAAGGTCAATATGAGTTTTTGGTTATGCTGCTCGGGTTAACCAATGCTCCAGCAACTTTCCAGTCCTTAATGAATAAGGTATTCAAACCATATCTGCGAAAATTTGTTTTGGTATTTTTTGATGATATTTTGGTTTATAGTAAGACAATGAAGGAACATCGTCAACACTTGAAGATTGTTTTCAATTGTTTAAGGGAGCAAAAGTAGTATTGTAATAAAAAAAAGTGTTCACTGGCTCAAGAACAAATAGAATATTTGGGTCATATAGTGTCAAGTAAAGGGGTTTCAGCAGACCCATCAAAGATTTCAGCAATGTTGAGTTGGCCAATACCATGAAATGTGAAGGAATTGTGAGGGTTCCTAGGGCTTACAGGTTACTATCGTAAGTTTGTGAAAGATTATGGAAAGATAGCATGGGTATTAACATATCAGCTTAAGAAAGATAATTTTAATTGGTCAGATGAAGCCACTTCTGCCTTTACAATGTTAAAGGAAGCTATGACGAAAGTACCTGTCTTGGCATTACCTGACTTTAATAAAGAATTCATTATGGAAACGGATGCATCAGGATATGAAATTGGAGCCGTTTTATTGCAAGATGGTAGACCTATTGCATTCTTCAGCCAAATTCTCAAAGCTAGAGCAAGGTTAAAATCTGTATATGAAAGAGAGTTAATGGCGATAGTTTTAGCCATTCAAAAGTGGCAACTGGTATGCGTGTTTGTAAGCACTAGTCAAATTTATATATATATATAGTATTAATCTCGTGACAATTCTTTCCAACTTACTTCTCAAACAAGAGAAATTAAAAGGATAAAATCTCACTGAAGAAAACACAATACGTATATTTTTAACCGGGAAGTATTTCTTCTCGGGTCGTATCCCAACGAAGTCGTGAATTGAGATTCGGGAATAATTCGGATTCGAGTCAAGAATGAATAAAGGATTTTTGAATTTTGGATTACACTACGAATATAATAGCACAATTAAACTATAGAAACAATTAAAGAATTAAAAACGTTTAACTAATACGAAAAATTAACAAACGTGAATTAAAAACGTGAGCTAAAACTAGAATTTAAAATCTAAGGCACTACTTTTAACAAATTTTATACCTAAAAATCTCAAATTTAAAAAGAAAATTTTAGGAAAAAGAATTAAATTTTTTTAACTATTTTTGAATTTTCTATGATTTTCTAAAGAAAAATGAATTACTAAAAATACACTTTTTCTAAAAATTAACACTAAAATTCTAATTTTATTTTTCAAAAATACTAGAATGAAAAAGAAAATTATTACAAAAAGAATTAGATTTTTTCAACTATTTTTCTATTTTCTATGAATTTCTTAAGAAAAAGAAACTACTAAAAACCTATTTTAATTCCTGGAAAATACAAATTTAACTGGAAAAATAAAGAAAAATGGTTTTTAGCAACTAAAAATGTGCAGAAAACTAATGGTATAAAAATGCCTAATTTTTATAAAGCAATTGAACCCTAATTTTACTAATTAAATCCTAAAACCTAATTTTATTAAACTAATTTTAAAAATATAAAAACTATTTTATTAAACTAAAAGAACAGGGTAGAAATTGTAAAAGATGAAAGTAAAGGGTAGGCGGGGTAATTAAAAGGAATTTACACTACAGTGAAAACAAACAACCTTTAACTATCTAGAAAGTACAAAACAAACCCTACGATTCGGCTTATTTTTGGCTTATCTAAAAAATAAAAATTAGCAAAATCTTAAAACTACAAAGTTGTTCCTGAGCTAATACACTACAACTTTAATAAAAGCACTTTGAACTTTTATCAACTAAATAAGCTAGAAAATTAGCTTCTAAAACTGAATTACAGAAACTAAGGTGTTTGTTTAAAATTCTAACTTTTTAAAACTTTGGCTTATTCCTAGCTTATCACTCAATGAAAATAAAAACTAAAAGAAACTAAATGAAGCATAAGATGTGTACTAGGGATATCTAAAAAGAAATAAGCTACAAGTATACAAGATTATCAAGAATTTTGTTCTTAAAAAGCTAAAGTTCAACTTTTTGACTGGAATTAAGAAATTGCTAATAAGCCAACTAGCTTAAAACTAAATCCTAGAAATTGAAATTTTGAAAATAAGCTATACTATGATTGATAGAAATAGAATCTAGAAATAAATGGCTTTGGAATGAACAACTAGAAACTAGAAATCAAAAGAAATAAACAAGAAATCTCAGCTGCTGCTATACCACTTTTGCAAGAACCTAAAAGCTAATCTAAAGCTTAAAAATGAAACTTAAAAGATGACTTATGCTGAGCTAATGGAGTACTATTAAGGTTCCTACAGCGAAGTGCTTATCACCTAATTACAAGAGCTAAAAAGTAGCTTAAAAGTGATAAGCATCAAACAGTATTAACTGAGTTAATACTGTTTATGCTGATGTACTTGACCAAAGCTTAAATGCAGGCTAAATTCCTAAGGTTAGAACAATGTATCTAAGTGTACACTAACCAAATTTGAACTCTAAAATGCTCAAAATCTAAAACTTCTTTGCACAAAAATCTGTCTTGGTGCTAGTAAAAGCTTTTTTAAGCTCTAAACTTTGAAATTCTACAAACTAACTTTTAAAACCTATTTAAAACCTGAACACTTTGAAAATCTAAACTATCAAAACTATGTAAACGCACTTTGACAAAGTCTGTTGACTTTAAGAAAAAAGTTTTCCCCCCCCCCAAAAAAAAACACCTTATACCAAACACTGCTTATCCTAAACTGTCCCAACTAATTTTTTCTTAAAATCTATTTTAAAACTAAAACTGCTAAATCCTTATATCTACTCTATCTTACACTCAACTAATTAAGCTATTTTAGCACTAAAAACTACAGCTTATTAAAAGAAATAAGATAGTTACTCAGCTAGGCTTATCCTACTATATGACAGACTTAAAGGTAAAATGAAAATTAAACAGGTTTTAACTAATGAAAACTTAAGACAAATAGAAAGTAAACCTAAACAAACATGAGTCCTGAAAAGGAAATGGAAACACGAGTGAATAGCAATAAGCAAATTGATTAAGCTGAAATTAACTGAGATGAAAAATTAAAACAATGAACAATAACTAGCACAACCACCTATGATTTATGTAGTCTCGGAACTCTACAAACTCTAGACACGTCTTGTTGAAGTGAGTGACCTTACACAAAATCTAAGGCTACCATAGGCCTCTAAAACGCGTGAGCTTAAGCTCAATAAGCTGAGATGAGCTTATTACTCCTCATTGCTTCCAATATCAACCAACTTGAATTCAAATGGACATAGTTGAACTAAAGTAGACAAATGCAGTATCTAGAAAGCTTTTAACAACATTTGAACAATTTTTTAACTAGAGAAAACAGAATAAGCTAGAATGAAGCTTTATTTTCAAGCTTATTAACTAAATTTTGCCTTATAACAAGAAAAACTTAAAACACAATCCCAAACGAAAAACTCAACTCAACTATTTTATTGCTCTAGAAAAGAAGAGTACAAGGTAAGAAATAAGTAGTACAATTGACTTGAAAGATTTAAAAGCTTAATTTTGAAAAAAAATGAACAGTACATGTAAGATTGAAAAGAGAAAATTACAAAAAACTGAACTTTCTAACTATCTAACTAACTATCTATGAATGTTAAGCTCCTATTTATAGGAGATGGTGATGAGAAGATGAGAAACTCCATCATTCCAAGCCGTTGATATCGTTTCATTTTGAACATAAGGAGGGGCGTTGGATCTCTTGGGTGAGGTGTTCAGACCAATGGGAAGCTGCCACGTGTGCAAAATGATGTGGAGATGGTAAATACGAGGTGGGGAAAGAGTAGGGAAAGACGGGAAAGGAATTTGGGGAAAGTTGGGTTTGTTCGGGTTTTGGCGGGAAAAACGGTTAGAGGGTTGTTAGGGGAAAATTATACCCGCGCTTGGTTTGAAAAGTTTTTAGTAATTGCATAACTAGCCCTTGTTTATCCTTTCCACAAATTAGTTTAAAATGAATTTGAAATTGCATTGCTGGCCCTTGTAGTGTTTTGTAAACTAGAAAATGGATTTTTTCTAACTTGGGTTTTTATTGGGCTTTGTGATCCAAATAGTATAGAGAAGGGCCAAAAGTGGTATGTTTAGGTCTTTTTGCATCCTCTTCAAAGGGTATAATAGTCTTTTTCCTTCAAACTTTTGTCCTTTTCTTTACTTTCTTGTCTTTTCTCGACCACGGTCTTGATCCGGCTTTTGAAATTGGCTTCAAATCTTTCTCTTGATCACGTTGTCTTCTTACATTTCTTGTAAGATCTTCTGAGGTCGTTTTTGCTCTTTCTTTGCACTTTAATATCCTTTCATGCACATTGAGACACATAAGACACACATCATTTTCATATTGTGAGGCATACATTTTGTTTTGAGGCTTTTATTAGGCGAAATCCTTGGTATTTACTGATATACAAATATACATAACACTTATCATCGCGGGTGTGGGGCAAGGAAGTGAAGTTATGAATAGAGTGGGGTCTGGAAGCAGTTTTGGGGACAAGAGGTTAGGCAGGTCTGTCAGTGATAAGTGGGCGATGATGACCAGTAAAGACACGCGGGAAAGGTTCATAAAAGGTGCAGGGTTAAAGGTTTTGGGAGATGGCAAACTTGGCCCCTGAAGGTATATAATGCAATTGCAAGCATCGTCCTTGGTGGTGTAATAAATTTAGGGTTTAGGCAGAAAAGGCCCTCCAAGGTTATAAGAGTGATTACACAGTTAGTCCTTTTGGTGTATAACTTTGAGGGTTTGGCAGTTTAAGCCCCTCAAGTTATAGTCGGGCTTTTATTCTTCATGTAATGTTTAAATGGGCTGACCCGACCCATTAGATGGTTACGGCTGGGCCCATTTAACATTTCTTCATTTCCGGCTTCGGGTTTGACTTTTGACTTTTTTCGTGGTTGACTTTGGTTGAATTTTTGACTTGATTTTGACTTTATCATGCTCTTTCCGTTCCCGTGCTCGTTTCTTGTTGTTTTGGCTTCTATTTTGTCTTTTTCTTGATTATCCGTTACCTGCACAATATAAGTGAAAACATACAAATACAATGTATTTTTGGTTGTAATGTTTAAATGGGCTGACCCGACCCATTAGATGGTTACGGCTGGGCCCATTTAACATTTCTTCATTTCCGGCTTCGGGTTTGACTTTTGACTTTTTTCGTGGTTGACTTTGGTTGAATTTTTGACTTGATTTTGACTTTATCATGCTCTTTCTGTTCCCGTGCTCGTTTCTTGTTGTTTTGGCTTCTATTTTGTCTTTTTCTTGATTATCCGTTACCTGCACAATATAAGTGAAAACATACAAATACAATGTATTTTTGGTACGTTTTTGGTCATTTAAGTCCGGTTTTGATGGAAAACGGTATGTGTAATTAAGCACATACCATTCATCCTTGGTAACTAAGAAAAATACCCAACTAAATCTGCTGAAATCATCAGTCACAACCAAGCAGTACCTTTTCTTGTTGATGCTTTCTATAGAGACAGGTCCAAATAAGTCCATATGAAGTAATTCTCTAGGGCTTTCTGATGATTCAGCTAACTGCCAATGACAAGATGCCTTGAGGGTTTGCTTACCTTCTTGCAAGCAACCCAAGTAGCGAGCATTCACAAAAACTTTGAAGCTAAACCTCTAACTAGTGACCTTTAACAAGTTTATTTTATATTTTTGAAATTTACATGACCCTAATCCCTTGATGCCCATAATTTTGACTCATCTGCTGTTGCATTTGCATATAAACAAGTTATACCTCCAGAAGGAACAATGTTCTTTTTATTCCAAGATGTACACATCATCTTTCTAGGAGCTCTGAAGAACAACCATCTGACTTCATCAAGAAGCTTAAAGATAGGAGACCAAGTGATAAGGCATTCAGACTCAGTAAAAAGGACACTATTTTTCTTGTCACACCTTAGTTGAGACAGAGAAAAATTAAAACATAAGTCATTCTACAAATAAACACAACAAGTCTAAATTAACAGTTTTGATTTTACCTTTACACGTTATTTTACCTCCTTTGGGATCACTTCCAAAAGCCACAAAGCCTCCATTGAAATCTTTATAGTCTGAAAGATAAGCTTTGTTGCTAGTCATATGGCTAGAGCAACCACTATCCACCACTGTATGATCCTGTAACAAGATCTCTGGATTGCCCTGCATAAAAGGTAAGAGAATTAGTATCTCTTAGGGATCCAAGTCAATACTGACTTGGAAATCCATTTTGGGTCTACATACTCAAACTTCTTGAGCATGTAAGAGCCATTATATTTGTACACATGATCCTGGTAATTCATCTTTGGCCTCCATACCCATTTAGCCTTCTTAAGGACATTTTCCACCTTACCCTTACTAACTACTGCCCTTGTCCCAACAGTAGTCATGTTTTTAACCCCAAAAGTTTTCACATCAGGTTTTAAGTCTTTGGGTCTATAAACTGGTTGGGTGAAGTAAGACCTCTTGATTGGTGAGTTTGAGGCTTTTGGTCTTACAATGTCCAATCTTGGGTGATTTGGTCTAATAACACTATTAGATTGTGCTATTTTTGAGGCCAATGGCCTAGCAGTACTAACAGGCCTAACAGTATAAACAGGCCTAACATGCCTAACAGTACTAATAGACCTAGCAGTACTAACATTTGATCTATCAGTATTAACTAAACCTGCTCTGGTTAGTACTGCTGATGGGTTAAAGGTCCTTTTTGCATGAGGGTATTTCAAATTTTTTGAAAAGTTTTGGTGATTTACCCTTTTGCCATAATCCCATACTGGTTTGACTACCCTCTCCCCAGTATTAACCACATTCTTAACCCTAGGTTCAGGACTCTTATAGAAATCACAGTCTTTTATCAAATGGTCAGTGCTTTTACAAACAAAACAAGCTTTTATTTTATGACTTTCTTACAAACAAACCCGTGGTTTTTGTTAATTTGGGACACTTTTATCACTTGAGTCACATTAGGCTTAACAAACTAACAGTTTTGACAGCACACACATCATCCTCATCATTTGAGGTTCAATCCTCAATGATGACCTCATCCCTATTAATCTTTGATTTAGACACAACTGTTTCATTGACAGACTTAGGTTTTACTATAGTTGCTTTCCCATTCGGATACCTTCAGTCTGTTTTATTTCAGTTGTCTTAGACCTATGATTTTATTTCAAAAGCATACTCCATCTAGTCCTGCACAAATATATACAGCTCTTAGGTTAGTAGGGTTTTCCCTGTAATTGGAGGGGGAACGACATAATACTCATTTGCTTTAGTGAACCTATTATTTGCTAGTGTGCTCTCTTTCACACTATACCTTACCGACAAAAATAGTCAAACCTCTCTTCTCACTATCAGTTTCAGATTTTATGACTCAAATCATCATATTAGTGTGCCAAACCCTAATCCATTTTTATCTGATACTCCCTCTGACTATTGAGTACTGAGTGAGTATTCTTTGATGACCATTCCTAATTTTCAATCTTGATGTTCAATTCAATCTCTTTCCGTATAAAAAACAAAGAAAACTGAAAATTAAAAACACTCTAAAAACTAACTACTACTTTCTCTGTCTTCTTCTTCTTTTATAGATGTCCAGTCTTCTTGTGTTTGTGTTGTGAGAGGTTCACAGCTTCAATCTTGGCCGTTGAAGTCCCTTGTGCTTTCTTGAACTCATACCCACCGTTGGATTGATTTGAAGAGTGTGGGATTGCCAAATAGGACTAGGGGTTTAGTGGAGGTGAGGGTAAGGTTTGATCCATGGTGTATTGGTGTGAGGTTGAGTGTTATGGGGAGAAGGAAAAGGTAACAGGTTTTGGGTTTTGGTCATGGCGGGAAAAGAGAGTTATAAAAAGGTTGGGGATAAGCAGGGTATAACTTTTGCGGGATTGTCACTTTGAGTCCCTCAAGGTGATTAGTCATATTGCATCACTCGTCCTTGTTGTATGCAAATTTGGGGACTTGGCAGTTTCAGTCCCCAAAAGTTATATCACTAATTGCACCGTAAGTCCTTGGTGTGTAAGTTAGGGGACTTGGCAGCTTTGCCCCTTAGAGTACATCTTTCCCACAATGACAGTTTTTACCCTTGTCTTTATTTCCTTCCTTTTCTTCATTAAATACAAGTTTATGGATTTAGCAATTTTAACCCTCAAACTTATATTTCTTCACATGTTGACTTTGGATTTGTCGGGGTTGACTTGGGTTGACTTTTTCAGGCTTGGGCTTGGACTTTGACTTTGTCTTTTCCTTGCTTTTCCATTCCGAGTCCGGTTTTGTCGTTTTGGCTTCGTTTTTCGTCTTTTTCTTAGATATCCGTTCCTGCACAATACAATTAGCAAAACAAGCGTATATTTGGCATTTTAAGTCCGTTTTTGGTTATTTTAGCTCGTTTTTAAAGGTAAAAGGTATGTGTAATTAAACACATACCAGTCATCAATATCAACCTCATCAATATCTGGTTTATTTCTCATGATCAGTGCTATTTGACTCCATGAAGGAGGAAGACTTCTTAAAAACTTCTGATTAATGTCTTCCTTTGATACATAGGCTCCATGAATTTACAGTTGACTTATGAGTTTCTGAAATCTATCATAAGCCTTATCCAAAGTTTCATTAGATGCAGTAACAAAATTTTCAAACTGATGTATCAGAACACTCTTTTGCATCTTTTTGGATTCCTCATTACCTCCAAATCTAGATTTTATTGCAGCCCACAAAGATTTAGCATCAGGAACATTGTGGAACTTGAGGAGGTACTCATCAGGTATTGCTAAGAGCAAGATGCTCTTAATCCTTTCTTGATTCCTTCTAGCAGCCAATTGTTTTGCAGTCTTAGGAACAGGAGGACTAGATTGTTCTCCTGAAGGTGTAGCCTCATCTTCCAGATCTCCATTGACAATAATATCCCACAGATTATGATCTGTGTGACAAATGTATTGTCTCATCCTCATACTCCAGATATCGTATTCTCCCTTCTTAATGATAGGGATCTTCATAGCAGTGATTGTTGGTGGAGGAGTATCTTGATCAGCCATCTCTTTGATTTGTAGTAGTTCTGATTCAAAAGAAGTTCTTCTTTTTCAGAGTTTCCTCACAAGCTCTGATACCACTTGTAGGATCCCTTTGCTTAATGGATCTTAACCTTTAGCTTGTAAAGGGTTTGTTGCCTTAGATAAATCTAAAGTAACAATGATGAAACAATGATTAACCACTATTGATTACGCGGAATTTAATCAACAATGTAAAGAAGAACACAATCAAAACACTTTTATATTGAACTTTGAATCTGCCTAAGTTACAGATTACAAACTATGATTACTATATGATCTCTATGATCTTCTGTAGAACTATATCTACTGTCTATGCCTCGGGATCCTTTTATAGACTAAGGAAACCCTAATGGGCTTTACAAAACGCGTATAAAGATAATGCATATCTTTTCCTAAGATATCTCATGCATATCTTTAACTCTAACTAATTTCTGCGTAAGTAGACTTAACTATTACATAAACAGTATTAACTATTTAATACTGCCAGTACTAACTATTATAAACCTTCTACCAGTACTAATTATTACACTAGCAGAACTAACTATAATACTAACAGAATTAATTATGTTATACAAAATTCCTAACACACCTACCAACCTAAAGAATAACAACAGCCTAAAACGACCTCATTAACTCAACAACCATAACTAATTGCAAAACGATATTGTACACACGCCTAATGTAATATATGTTAATTACATAGATTGTCTTTGTGGTTTGCACACAATTGCACATTTCATCTTAAAACGCATTTAACTACACCATTCGTCCCTGTGGTTGTCTAAAATGGGTTGACCGGTCCTTTGACCATGTTGTCGTTAGTTTTCCCAGTCAAGTACCCCTACGTGCCTAGCAAGTGAGGGGCACTTTCGGCCTTTCAGTTAAAATTTACACCTAACTGTTATTGAGTTGACTTTGGTAACTCTTGTATTACACATATCTTCCTTAGTTCTTGACATCACACTCACACATGCAATCCATGTCCTCTGCCCCCCTCCTCCCTCCCCCGTCCCCACTTCCCTCCACCTCCTCCCAAATCCCGCACCCCCTTCCCTCCTCCCCCTCTCGTCACCTCCACCCCACTCCCCCGCCCTAATCCCCCCATACCCCCCCCATCCCATCCCTTCCTCCCATCCCCCCTCTCCCTCCTCCCACCATCTCCATCTTCCCCCCCAAACAAGAACTAAACACCAGTCCTCGATGTTTCAAGGGGTTCCTACGTAAATCTAAGGACCGTTTATTGAAGTGTGCCAAAAGATAAAAACTTTACGTCTATTAGATGGATACTGGAATACCCTAAATAGAAGCTGAGGATGTTGAAACTCATGGGATACTGCGAGCACGATAGCCTTTCACAATCCGGGAAATCCTGGACCATCACACACAAAGCACACAAAACAAGGACAAAACACACGGGTAATGGAAAAAGTAAAGCCTCCCTCACAGAAACAAAAACACTTATTTATTACTAATACTAATAAGCATAGGGTGTCCTCCCACAAGCGCCTTGTTTTTGCTGTTAACCGAGTCACAAGCACGACTCGACCCCAATTCTTTGGTCCTAGGGAAGCAAGTGGAGGAAAAATCATCATCGACTTTCATTCCAAGTGGTTTGGATAAACATTGAAATTTCATGTAAAGTTCCACAACGATAGATTACAAGTCCGGCATAAAAAATGATCAAATGGAAATGTCGGGATCAAAATGTATCTCATTCCCTGGAGGAAGAGAAGATTATGGAGGGACAACGGGATACGTGAGAAAGCAAGAAAGATCCATCCAACATAAGTGAAAGAGAGAAGAATGGTCATATCCGTCTAATGGTACATTACATTAGTCTAGAACACATTCTTAACGAATCCCAGTCAATAGAATCCAAATCTCCCGGATCGGGATCAATCTTAAATTTGAAACATTCAAGATTCGGGAGAGACATGATGTGAGTGAGTTCATCGGCGAACTCCTCATGATAAAGGTCTCTCCTATCGGCAGGAGGAAATGGATTGATCGAAAGATCAAAGATGAACGAATCATATTTAGAAAAATCAGCATGAGTAGTGGTACTGTCACTATTCTTTTCTTTAATATGATCGTCACCAAGAATAGAGAAGCTCATAATCAGGAAGAGAATAATCAGAATGATAGTGTGGACTGCCACTACTTAAATGAAATGTGTATGTGACTCTTCCAATCAAAGCATAAAGTTTCAGCTTCGGGCGATAGAATTTATCAAAGGTTTTAGTTTTCCCCTCCCCTCCTTCCGCCCCTCCCCTGAGATTCCTCCTTTCCCCTCCCCTCCCCTCCAAGAAAAGGTTAAGAGATGTGGAGGAAGACTTGGTCATAACATCGGAAGATGGAGCGGGATTATCTTTTAATGCTTCGATGTTAGCAATAAGAAGATTGACATTCAACAATTTTTCACGAAGGATATCGTCTTTGATTGTTAGAAGAATATTGGTGTCAATCCCTCCAACTTC
This sequence comes from Tanacetum coccineum, assembly GCA_026074375.1. Classification (NCBI taxonomy): domain Eukaryota; kingdom Viridiplantae; phylum Streptophyta; class Magnoliopsida; order Asterales; family Asteraceae; genus Tanacetum; species Tanacetum coccineum. The sequence continues at coordinate 39,426 of BQNB010001022.1, forward strand.
CGGGATAACAATCTCTACCACCTCTAAGCTGACGATCTCATCATCGGGAGGTGATGCATCGACATAATCGATGTCCTCACCGTAGGGAGAATCGTCATCACTTGAAGAATTATCATCGTCAGAATTGACAACAACCTCAGAATGTTCATTGAGAGCATTAAGAGGGGTGGTATTTTCACAAAGAGGCACATCACACATTTTGTCGGGAATACCCTCGGACTCACTTGGGATTGGGACAAGGTCCTCAACACTAGACTTTATTACTTCGTCCGATTCCGTTGCTGGAATAGTGTCAAGATGCTCGTCCCCCATACTTAGAGAGTTATCGGGTTCCTCGATTGGTAAAACGGGGTGGATTGCATTTTTTGTGGTTTTGTCTTCCGTCATCCATCGAGCAAAATGAGAATCTTCCAACATCGATCTTTAGGCCGCTTGCTCTTCCGCAATTTACTTTACTTCTTCCATCATTTGTTATAACTGACCAAACCAAACACGTAAGGTTGTCATTTGTTCCATAAGCTTATTTTGAGAATTTAGAAGGTCATTTTGAGAATTGAAGATTGGATGATTGACGGTATATTGCGGGTTGAATGGGTCAACAAAGGAGGGTTTCCAAAAGAATTATAATCATAGCAAGAATTTTGCTCATGATAATAGTCTTCATTCATTGGTTGACATTGGTAAGTTTCATGAGGTCCCCCGCAATTTTCACAACAAGGATATTGTTGTGGAAAACTCGGTGAAGTTTGTGGAAAATAATCAAAGTTTTGATTGAAACACAGGTCCTGATTGTAGACAAACGGGACTTGAGGCTGACAATCGTGAAAAAATAAATGAAAAAAAAAATAACATAAGAAGCAAAAAAAAAATAAATAAAAAAATGAGAAAGTAAAGAAAACAAGAAAAAAAATCCAAAACCGTAATGAAAACCGTTCCCACGTATCACACAAGAGTATGGTACGTATTGTGGTTGAGGAGGATGGTTCAACACTTGGAGAATCGTTAGACGAGGATGATTGAAAATAGCTGGAGTCCCATTTCCAATCGTACAATAAAAACAAACTCCATTGTATTCATTACAACCACATTTTTGTGCAGATACCTAAAGAAGACATTTTTAGTTGTAAACTTTGTAAGTTTTGTAGGGACCATCAATGGTTTTGATTTTTTTTGCATGGTTCCGGATTAGAGATAAATCGGAACTCTCGGAGGTCAATTATAACCGTAAATGAGCACACTTTTCCACAAACTTACAAGTGCATTCGTCGACAAAAGATACCATCAAACGAAACTCCGCACCTCGTGACAACAAGTGGTCAATGTGTGGGAGACTTGGTGAGGAATATTCACAACCGGGGTCCTAATTGAACAACGATTGGCTCTTGAGGAGCATTACCAACGATGGTATTGTCATCGGATGACACAGAAGTATCTTGAAGTCTTCGAAAAATTCATTTTCACACACAATATGTTAACAAATCTTTCTTTTTTCGTAAAAGTCTCATTCAACTTGCTTAAATTTCTTTCGTTACAGAACAACATCCGTGACAATACGTCCCATCAACCAGGGGTTTCCACACTTGCACACCTTGCACAATTCGAGGGGTTTAGGAACAAGAATCTTGTCCTCAAGACCTTTTTTGAACACAAAAGTCTGCAATTACAAAACTACAAATCCACAAGTCGAAGCATTTCTTTAATCGCGTAATCGGATTCAAACGATAATCGGAAAAGAACGTCATAAAGAATTAAACATTAAGATGGATAAGGAAAAGAATTAAATATTAAAACGAAAAAAAGAAGATTATTTTTGGTTATTCAATTATTCATAATTTATTTAAAGCGACAAATGAGATAATACAACATAAACAATAGTCAACTCTTCAATGGTAGCTACTATTAAAAGAAAAACTCACAAAGGAGCTGAGAGCGGAAAGCGCGAAGCTATAAAAACCTTCTCCTTTGGGTCGTAGTCCTATAAACAACCCTCCTTATATATTTTATTTAAATAAAAATAAAATTATAATGAATATTATAAATATGCTATTTTCTAATTTTTTAAAATCTGATATATTTATTTATTATAATATTAACTTTATTATTTATAATTTAGTATATACAGATTATTTAAATTTTAGTAATTAATATTCATGATAATACATAATAGGGGTAAAAACCAAACCAACATAACACGGTCAACCCCCACAAAAAGTTTTTTATCAGTTAACGGAGATCCGTAATTACACAAGTGACACAAAGGCAAGTTTTTAAATCTTTTGTTCGAGTTGGGAACCAACAAGTTCACCGGAAGTTATTATGATAATACCTCTGTTGAGAATATTATATTTTGGTATTTTTACCAATTTGTGAATTTTATTAATAATTAAAGACAATGTTTTTTTTTATTATTTAAAAATAGAAGGAAATATTCACAAATTCAAACACAAACTATCAAACGTAACGATAATCGTTTTCACAGCCTCCCCGGCAGCGGCGCCAAAAATTGATCCGTCCAAACTACACCTTAAAATATATATAATATATAATAAAATATAAAATATATATAGTAAGTGTAATCTGAAACACAATCAATGATACCGAGAAGTAGTATAGAATATTCCCAGGTCGTTTATCCCCAACGAGGCTGGACTGGAGAATCGATACATTCGGAAGATTTGAGTAAAGGATTTTTTGAATTTTGGATTAAACTACGAATTTAATAGCACAATTAAACTATAGAGAGAATTTAAGAAACTAAAATCAATTATCTAGCACGAAAAATTAACAAACGTTAACTAAAAATGTGAGCTAAAACGAGAATTTAAAATCTAAAGCACTTCTAATAACGAATTTAATGCCTAAAAATCACAAATTTAAAAAGAAAATTTTAGGAAAAAGAATTGGAATTTTTTAACTATTTTTGAATTTTTTTTATGAATTTTTAAAGAAAAATGAATTAACAAAAATAAACTTTTTCTAAAAATTAACACTAAAATTTTACTTTTATTTTTCAAAAATACTAGATTTAAAAAGAAAATTTTCACAAAAAGAATTAAAAATTTTCAACTATTATTCTATTTTCTATGATTTTTTAAAGAAAAAGAAATTACTTAAAACCTATTTAAATTCCTAGAAAATACAAGCTTAATTGGAAAAATAAGGAAAAATGAATTTTAACTACTTAAAAGGTGCAGAAATCAAATGGAACAAAAAGCCCCAATTTTTATAAACTAATTGAGTCCTATTTTAATCCAATTACAAAACTAAAAGAGGTAAAATACCTAATTTTATAAAATCAAAAATATAAAACTATTTTATTTATTCTAAAAAGACAAGGTAGAAAGTGTCATTAAAGATACTAAAGGGTAGGCGGGAAAACTGTTGGAAATTTACACTACAATGAAAACGTGTACCCCTTATCTATTACAAATATACAAAATAGACCCTACGACTTGGCTTATTAAAAAATGAAAATAAGCAAAAACTTAAAACATGAAAGCTGTTAAGGAGCTTATACTAAACAACTTTAACAAAGGCACTTTCTACTTTTATCCACTGAATAAGCTATAAAATAAGCTTTTTGAAACTGTTACAGAAATATGCTTTATTCACTACTTTTTAGACATTCGCTTATTCTAGCGTAATACTAAATTGAAAAAAAAAAATCCAAAAGTTTGCCTATATATGCTCTGTGAGATATACTAAGATATCAAAATGAGATAACTCAAACAAAGGAACAAGAGTAACAAGAAATTTTCTATTGAAAAGTGCAAGTTTCGATTATAACTGTTTTTAAGCTATTCTAAATAAGCTAACTAGCTAGTTCCAATTCCTAAAACTGAGAATTTTGGAAATATAGCTACCTATGCTTGTGAACATAAACCTGGATAAAAGGAATTTGATAAAAGACAACTAGAACTTAAAAAGTCTAAAAGTAATAAGCTAGTATCCTAACTGCTGCTTAAGCTACCTTTGAAGGAAAATTTAAGCTAGCATAAGAGCTCGAAAATGAAATTTAAGTGTTGAATTTTGTAAAACTCATGGACTACTAATAATGTGCTTAATTCTACTTTCTAACTTCTAATTATGAATGCTTAAAAGTGAAGTAGATAAGTGGGCCTAGCAACAACAGCATAAACTGTTGTTGCTAAGATGCAATTATTGGCCAAGGAATTCAAATGCAGGCAAAATTTCTACTCTAAAACACTTAAAACGCTAACTCCATACATGTATACAAGTGTACATTATCAAAATGTGAACTCTAAAATTCCATTAAACACTTAACTACAAAATCTATTTTAGCATCAAACTGTCCTGGTGCTAGGTAGGACTTTTTAAACTCTAAATCTCTAAATTCTACAATCTATCTTTAAAACTTTTAAAACTTGAAAAATAGCCTAGCACACAAAACAACATAACAGAATGAAGGACATTGAACAGGGAATTTTTACTTTAAGAGTCAAATCCACCTAAAACCAACACTCCCTTATTCTCACATAACTGTCAAAATCAAATAAATTTGTACCAAAATTGTACTAAAAAATTTATTTTAAAGCTAAAGCAACTAAAACCTTTTATCTACTCAAGCTAATAGCAAATCTAATTACGCTAAATACCACTAAAACAACAGCCCAATATAGTAATAAGCTAGTTATCTCGTCCTACTTCTCCTAGAAAAGGTATGAGAGTAAATAAAGAGCCTTTTAACAAACAGAGACAAGAAGAAAGTATTTAAAATCTTAATGAACTAAAACTATAGCAACTCAATGCATTTGCATCTCTAAGCTAACTAAACAAATCTAAACACAATTAAACACAAATAAGAACAAAGAAATAAGCTAATTGAGTATCGCCTAAATTTAAGCTAAAATGAAATGTACAAGATAAAACCTGGAAATTGAAATGTCTCAGAACCTAGCCAACTCTATCTGAAAGAGTGGCAAAAAATTGGTAAACCTAAATGGCAACCTTTGCCCTCTATAACCTTTGAGCTTTAAGATCAATAAGCTAATATTAGTTTATTACCTCCTTGTTGCTTCCAAAATGAATCCAATGAATTCAAATGAACAATTTTTGAACTAAAATAGACAAACTCAGTGTTAACATACTTTGAAAGCATATTGGAACAATTTTAACACAAAAAATGGAATATAGCTAACTTGATCATTATAACAAGCTAATTACAAAAAACAAGCTTAAAATATGAGAAACTGAGAACAACCACAACTGAACTAGTTTGATTACTTCTAAAAGAAAAGTACAAGATTAAAAATAGTAAGTGCAACTGAATTAAAAGTTTAAAAACTTAAATGAAAACGATGAACAGTACACGAACTAAAAAACAAAGAAAACTGAAAATTAAAAACACCAAAAAACAACTCCTAACTACTCCATGTCTTCTACTTTTTATAGCTGATCTTCAAGCCATTGTGCTTGTTGTGCTGAGCAAGACAGCAACCAATCGTTAGACCATATAAGACCTCTTTGTGCTTCTTTAGAATTCATCACCAATCGTTGGATTGACCTTGAAAAGAGTGGGATTGCCAAATAGGACTAGGGGTTTAGTGGAGGTGAGGGTAAGGTTTGATCCATGGTGTATTGGTGTGAGGTTGAGTGTTATGGGGAGAAGGAAAAGGTAACATTTTTTGGGATTTTGTTTTTTGTGCGAGAAAATCTGTTATGAAAAGGGTTGGGGGTTACAGGTTGTTGGTTTGGGAATTGTGCAAATTTTTGGTCCTTGATGTTTGAATGTAAGTTTGCACCAATGTCCTTGTTGTTTTAATATCCGTTTGAGGAATTGGCAATATAACCCCCAAATGTTATATAACAAGTTGCACCGTACTCCTTGGTGGTTATAATGATAAGTACTTTGCTGTATTAAGTCCTTGTAGTATAACTTTCCCATCTTGGCATCTTAAGTCCCTTCTCTCATTTCTTCTTTTTTCGTTTTAACAAAGTTTTAGGACTTTAACAAGTTAAATCGTTAGAACTTATTTTGCTTGACTTTTGGCTTCGGGGAGACTGGGTTTACTTTCTGTTGACTATTTCCAGCTGGGCTTGACTTTGTCTTTGTCTTTCTTTGCTTTTCTAACCGAGTCCATTTTGTCGTTTTGGCTTTGTTTTTCGTCTTTTCTTAGATATCCGTTCCACGCACAAGTATAATTATCTCAACAAGCATATATTTGGCATTTTAAGTCCGTTTTTTGGTTATTTTAGCTCGTTTTTAAAGGTAAAAGGTATGTGTAATTAAGCACATACCAAAATCCCCCATACTAAGGTATTGCCGTGTCCTCACGCAATGTTATGAAGTAAACATTTACGAAAACTAAGAATCTCAATCCCCCTCGACTAATAACTTTGAAAAGTAGCTAAGTGTTCGTCAAGGGAAACTAAAGAATCAAAAGCTTCGACAAGTCCCGTTTTCACCATTTTTTATCTATACACTAACTATCCCTAATATTTTTGGATTTTCCTTTTTCTTTTCTTGACTACCTGTTTGACTTCCTTTATATAACAACTTTTGGATCATATAAAGAGAAAGGCCCATAGAGTAATCGTACGATGTCCTGACGGATAAATTCATCGTCCCCGATTTTACAACTATATCCAAACCAAGCAATTAAACAAGAACATATTGTCAATATAAGTCTAAATGCTAACACTCAACTTATGACTTGTGAACTTTAACTCCCACATGAATATATGATTTAAATGTGTGTACCATTTCAACTCAACATAGAATCAACTTATTTCCATAGTCGTGTTTCAAGATGAATCATGACTCAAAGCAATAATTTATTAGGACCCTGTAACTTGATTTTAAAGAACGAGATTTTAACTGTAGAACTTTTTGCAACATCTTCATCATTATACTCATAAGTTCTTAAAGCTAGGAATGCGTTGCTTAGTTTGAACACCTACTAGGCCTCGCTCCCTATGTAAAGGATATCACAAACCAACTCTCGTGTTCTTAGTTTGAAAAACTCCCACCCCCGTTGCAAGCGTAGTGGGAAATCACACAACACCTTCTTCCTAATAAGGTCTAAGGATAAGTGGTCTTTAGTTAAAACCTCACACGAAACCTTGCTTCCCCTGGTGAATATCACAACACACCAAAACCCTAGAAGTAAAGATGGTCTTAGTTTTGAACCCCCACCTCACGTGGTTTTTCGGAGAGGGATATCACGACACATCTTTAACATTGTTCCATATAATCAAATGTATGCTTCATTGGCAAAATTTCAATAATCATAGTATTTTTGCTCATATTCATACTTCATTCATACTTCTTTGTCATTTTAAACTTTCGAATTATTAAAGAACAGAAAATCTCAGCTATAAAGAAATCAAGTTACCAATTTGAAGCTTATCTAAAAACATCGATTGACTTAGTTGAATGAATTGAGCACTGTAATGATTAGGTGGATTAGAAGCTAATGGGAGAAAAGCCACAAGTTACTCTATAAGTATTTAAGAAGAATCTTCTCAGCACATAAACTTATATTTAACTCTACACTTCTTTGTTTCTACACCTTAAATTAAAATTCGAAGCAATCGAATTCGGTGAAAGCTTAGCCTACCAGCCTGTAAGTTTGAGGAACTAGCTAGGGCTCAACACGCCCGATCGAGTCAAAAATTATTCTTATTCTACCCATTAGGAAAGTCAAAACTGTGACAAAAACACTTATATTTTTTTTTTGAATTTTTTTTTTCATTTTAAATTATTTTGGTATTTTTTATTAATTTATTTTTTATTATGTTTTTTCTATTTTTTTATTTATTTTAATTTTTATTTTTTCTAATTTTTTTTTTTTTTGTTTTTTTTTTTATTCTATTTTATTTTCTTTTTTATATTATTTTTTTTTTTTTTTTTTTATTAGATTTATCTTTTATTTTTTAAATTATTTTTTTTTTTTTTTTTTTTTTATTTTTTATTTTTTATTTTTTTATTATTTTTTTTTTTTATTTTTTTTTTTTTTTTTTTTTTTTTTTAATTTTTTAATTTTTTTGTTTTTTTTATTTTAGTTTTTTTTTTTTTTTTTTTTTTTTTATTTTTTTTTTTTTTTTTTTTTTGTATTTTTTTTTTTTTTTTTTTTTTTTTTATTTTTTTTTTTATTTTTTTTTTTTTTTTTTTTTTTTTTTTTTTTTTTTTTTTTTTATAAAGTTTTTTTTTTTTAGTTTTTTTTTTTTTTGTTTTTTTTTTTTTTTTTTTTTTTTTTTTTTTTTTTGTATTTTTTATTTTGTTTTTTTTTTTTTTTTTTTTTTTTGTCAGGTCTTTCCATTGTGCTAGTTGTGTTTCTTTTGTGAGAGCTTCAAAGCTTCGATCCTGGCCTTCAATCTTTCTTGGTCCCCAATCCTAATAATCACAACCCTTGATTTTGCCTTGACCAATAGAATCATGAGGGATTGCCAACATGGAATGGTATCATGTGACTGGGGTTTTAGTAGAGATGAGGGTTAGGTTTTATCCCTTGTGTAATTCGTGTTGCAGGGTAAAGGGAAGTGAAAGGTGAATAGGGCTAAAATTGGTTTGGCGGGAAAGTGAGGGGTTAATTAGGGTTCATGGGTTTTTAATATTGGGGGTGCAGGGTTATGTTTTGGGAATTGGCACTTTAAGCCCCTAAGTTTGTATTGATTAATTGCAGTACACGTCCTTGTGGTGATACTCTTTTGGGGTTATGCAAAACTGGCCCCTCAAGGTTATAAGAGGTATTGCACAAAAGGTCCTTGTGGTGGTTATATTTTAAAGATTTGGCAGAAACGGTCCCTATAAGTGTGTTATCGTTTTGCAAATTTTGGGCTCGTTTGTTTTTTTAAAAATAAAGGAATGGGACTTTTATATTTTTGGGCTTTTAAGGACTAAAGGGCTTTATTTAAATAAAGTGGGCTGACCCAGGCCCACTAGGTGGGTACGGGTGGGCCCACTTTGACATTTTTGGTTTTTCAGGTTCGGTTTTTGATGCTCATTCCAACGCCATATCCCGGGGTTGACTTTGACTTTGTTTTGACTTCATAAAATACACAAACGTTGTCGAGTCAATCCGGTAATTTCTGTTTGATCTCCGTTTTTAATCTTTTTGTACCCTTGGCCTTAGTTTTTCGCGCTCTTTTCTAATTCGTGCTCGGTTTTGTCCGGTTTGTCTTTGATTTTTGTCTTTTAGTCGATATCCAATACCTGCACAGTACAAACATAAAAACAAGCATATTTATGGCATTTTATGTGCGTTTTTTGTCATTTAGGGTCGATTTATTAGGTAAAAAGTATGTGTAATTACACACATACCAGCGGTCCCGGCGATCCTAAATATATTAGGGAGCCACCAGGCCTATAAGGGGGCCGCCGTAGACTACGCTCCTCTTTTTGTCTTTTTGTGGGGAATGTGTTATCTGTTTTAGAACCTTCTTTTTGTGGGGAATGTGTTATCTATTTTAGAATGGATAAGCATGGGTTGCCACCCACGAAGTGCCTTATTTTTGTTAACCGAGTCACAAGCTCGACTCGACCCCGAATTCATTGGTCCATGGGGAAGCAAGTGGAAGATAAGATCTCCATCGGACTTTCATTCAAGTGGTTTGGATAAACATTGAATTTCATGAAAGTTCCACTCCGATGAGATACATCCGGCATAAAAGAATGATAAACAGAGATACCGGGGTCAAAAATGGTATCTTCATTCCCACAGGAGAGAAGATATGGTGGAGAAACTGGATACGTGAGAAATGGAAGAAAGATCCATACAATATAAGCGAAGAGAGGTTCGTTTGCAAGTATGAAATCCAGATCCAAGTCAAGGGTGGGATGGGTGGGTAAAACATTAGGCACATGAACTCTTGGTTCTCTTGTTGGGAAAATATCCTCCACCACATCCGTAGCAAGATTGCCCATCTCGGGCTCAATCTTAAAGCAAAAATGATCATACTCCGATGGAGATATGATGTGAGCGAGTTCATCGGCGAACTCCTCATGATAAAAATCACTCCTATCGGCAGGAGGAAACTGATCATTCGAAAGATCAAAGATAAACGAATCATATTGAGAAAAATCAGCATGAGTAGTGGTACTGCCACTACTCTTTTCTTTAATATGATCGTCATCAGAATAGAAAGCTTCATAATCCGGAAGAGAATAATCAGAACGGGTAGTGGTACTGCCACTACTAATCTCTTCCAAATCAAAGCAGAAAGTTTCAGCTTCGGGTGAAGAATTATCAAAGGTGTTAGTCTCCTCCAAGAAAAGGTTAGGAGAAGTGGAGGAAGACTTGGTCATAACATCGGAAGATGGAGTAGGATTATCTCTTAATGAATCGATCTTAGCAATAAGAAGATTGACATTCAACAATTTTTCACGAAGGATATCGTCTTTGATTGTTAAAAGAATATCATCATCAATCCTTCCAACTTCCGGGATAACAATCTCTACCACCTCTAAGCTGACGATCTCATCATCGGGAGGTGATGCATCGACATAATCGATGTTCTCATAAGAATCGTCATCACTCGAAGTAGAATCATCGTTGGAATCGATGATAGTCTCAGAATGTTCTTTGAAAGCTTCAAGAAAGAGGTAGATGTTACAAAGAGGCACATCACACACACTGTCGGGAATACCCTCGGGCTCACTTGGGATTGGGATAAGGTTCTCAACACTAGACTTTATTACTTCGTCCGATTCCGTTGCCGGAATGGTGTCAAGATGCTCGTCCCCCATACTTAGAGAGTTAACGGGCTCCTTGGTTGGTAAGACGGGTGTGATTGCAATGGTATAGTTATCGTCATCATCATAGCAAATGGGAATCTTCCAATATCGATCTTTAGCCGCTTGCTCTTCCGCAATTCGCTTTTCTTCTTCCTTCTTTTGTATAACTTGACCAACCAAATCACGTAAGGTTGTCATTTGTTCCATAAGCTTATTTTGAGAATTTAGAAGGTCATTTTGAGAATTGAAGATTGGATGATTGACGGTATATTGCGGGGGTTGAAATGGGTCAAAACCAAAAGAATTATAATCATAGCAAGAATTTTGCTCATGATAATAGTCTTCATTCATTGGTTGACATTGGTAAGTTTCATGAGGTCCCCCGCAATTTTCACAACAAGGATATTGTTGTGGAAAACTTAGTGAAGTTTGTGGAAAATAATCAAAGTTCTGATTGAAACACGGGTCCTGATTGTAGACAGACGGGACTTGAGGTGGACAATCGTAACCGTAATGAGAATCGTTCCCACATAACTCACAAGAGTATGGCACGTATTGGGATTGTGGAGGATGGTTTGCAACACTTGGAGAATCGTTAGAAGAGTACGGAGTTGAAACATTGATTGGTGTTCCATTTCCAACTTTACAATAAAAACAAACTCCATTGTATTCATTACAACCACATTTTTGGCATGTACCAAGAAGACATTGTTGTTGCAATCTTTGCAAGTTTTGTAGGTGCTCACCAATGGTTTGATTTTTGCATGGTTCCGGATTAGAGATAATCGGAGCTTTCGGAGGACAATTATAACCGTAATGAGCACCTTTCCCACAAGACTTACAAGTGCATCGTCGACAAAAGATTCCATCTAACGAATCACCGCACTCGTGACAACAATGGTCAATTTGTGGAGGACTTGGTAAGGAATTTTCACCGGGGTCCTGATTGAAGACGAATGGCTCTTGAGGTGCATCAACAATGTCTGGATTGTCATTGGATGACTCGGAAGTGTCTTGGAAGTCTTGAGAAACTTCCTCCAATTTCTTTCGTATTAGAGCACATTGTCGACAATATAGACCTTCAACCGGGTTTCCACACTTGGGACAATTAGGGGTTTGTTGAGACAAGTCGGGTGTTTTATTAGAATCAATAACAAACTTGTCTACGAAACCCTTTTTAGAACAACCACATGATTTATTGTACCAAGCTCCACATGACGAACATTCTTTAATCGTGAAAACGGGATTCAAACGATAATCGAATGACGCCATAAGAATTAAACATAGAGGGTTAAGAAAAGAATTAAATGGATAAGAAGAAAAAGAAGATTATTTTTGGGTTTAAAATAATACATAAAGAAAAGAAATAAAAATATTTTTGGATTTTGATTTTCTTTTTTGTTTTAACAATTTATTCACAATTTATTTTAACGGACAACGATATAGACAGCTTAAACCAAATAATCAATGTACTTCACGGTAGCTCTTAAAAAGAAAAATGCACAGGCGAGCAGAGGAAAAGGAAAGCACAGTGCTTTTAAGAACCTTTCTCCTTTAGGGTCGTAGTTCGTTGGAACGACCCGCCTTATACCCACTTTATAGTTTGTTCAACTTTTCAAGGTGAGCCGTACCTCGTAAGTGACACAAATGGTAAGTTTTTGATCTTTGGTTCGAAAACTTATTAATGGATAATACTTCAATAGAAAGTATTATTTGTTGGTGTTCTTTTACAAACTTGGTGATTTTTTATTTTTATGGACAATGTTTTATTATTTTTGATTTTAAAAAATTTTTTTTTGGTACTTTCAATACTTTAGAAAAAGTATTGTTGGTATTTTTAATTACTTGATATTCACAAAAATTAGAAAATAAAATATTTTGGTTTTTTAGAAGAAAATATTCACAAATTCAAACACTAATTGTCAAACGTTACGATAATCGTTTCACAGCCTCCCCGGCAGCGGCGCCAAAAATTTGATCCGTTGATAGTATATATATAATATAATACTAGGCAAATCCCAACCAATTGCCCTTGACCAAGGCAAAAAGTCAAGATTCACAAATAGAATCAATATATAATCCGGAAGTTTGATTTCCCGGGTCGTTAAGTCCCAACGAGGTGTGCAATTGAAAGTCGAATGACGAATTGATAATAGATGTTTGAATGGAACGAGGTTATGATTGGTTTTTCTATTACTACAATTAAAATGCAAAAACAAGCAAAAGAAAACCTAAAACGAAAGCAATATAACTTAAAACCTAAAACGGGAACGTAAAAACGCGAGTTAAAAACCCAAATTTTCAAATTTTAATCCTACAATTAATTTTTTTACTTTTAATATGCTCTAAATGACTAAAAAGAAAGAATAAAAAAAACTAGATTAAAAACGGAGGCGTTTAAGGCTAAAAACGCGAAGAAACGAGAACGGGATTCAATCCCGTTCTTTAAAAAGCGAAAAGTTGCAAATTTAACCCTACAACTGAAATTCTATTTTTCCTAGGTTCTAATTAATAAAAGAAAATTTTTTTAAAAAAGAATTTTATTTTTTTGATTATTATTTTATTTATTATGAATTAATTACAGATTTAATCTAAATTAATTATAAAAAATATTAAACGATTATGAAAAATTCTAAAAAACTCAGGGAAATTAAATTACACTACAAGGAATCTAAGAAAAATGTAAAGTTGGAAAAACAGCTTATTAATAAGCTGTTATAAAGCCCAAAAAGGCTGATGGCTTATTGGGCTAAAAAGCCTTAAATACCAAAGCACCCAAGAGTCTTACAGAAAAGACCCAAGGGCGCAATGGTAAGAGTGTGTGTGTTTAAGAGAGAGGTCGCAGGTTCGAGTCCTGGGCCTCTCTTTTTTAACATGCTACAGTAAAAAAAAAATTTATTTTTTTTGCACATACTTGTAAAACACATGTAAATAAGCACTTTTCTCAACTGGCACTTTTTATGAATGCTTGTAAATAAGCCACAAATTAAAAACTAAAACTGACAGAATGCTTATTAAAGCTTAAGGCACAAATGGCTTATCTTTTTAGCTTATTATGAACAAATAAGCAAAGGTCAATGCAAAATGAGTAGACACAGACACTTAAGCAAACCTAATGAGCAAAAAATAATAAAAATAAACAAATAATAACAACTGAATAAGCAAGAAATTTAAATAAGCTACAAACACAAAAACTATGCATAACAGGCAAAAGGGGGATCTTTGTGCTTATTCTTTAGCACTTAGAGGCACCTAGGGAATTGGGGTTTAAGCTAGCTTAAAGAGCAGCTTATGTAATATCTAAAAATGCAAAAAGAAAAGATTTTAACAAGCAAATAAGCTCAAAAATAGAGCTCAAAAGTTGACAGTTTGCACCAGGGGAGCTTGTTTGGTTTTTAGGTGCTATAACAGACTTTAATTGAGATGGTAAATAAGCTCTAAATTGAAACCTAAGTGAAAACAGATTTAGATAGGCAACTAAAAAACTTATCTTATTAATTTTGAAACCTAAATCTTAAAGCTTACTAGTCTAGAATTGCAGCTGAAAAGGTGGCTACGGGACAGCACAACTGCTGATGCAGTGTGCATTTTTGTGACAGAATATTTGCCGAAACTCACACTAAACCTTAACACTTATTTTTACCATCTCCTATTACATTATGAAGTTAAACTTAGCCATTTACCATCACTCAAATAAAGTTTACCACACTTGAAACTTTTATGGTCTGATATGTATGAAATGCATAGACAGATTGCTCAAGATCAATGAAACAGTGAACAACCTACAACCACCAGATTCTAAATTTGAATTTTAAAAACATTTTGATCTATAAAAACAAGACTTAACATCTTAAATCGTAAAATTAATCAATGCACATGTTGAGGACATACATTGTTCACAGATTTCAAATTAGGCATATAAAAATGAACTAGTTCTAAACTTGAATCCGACTTCCATAACAGATTTGTATTGACTATAAACTAAATTTAAAGCACTAATTAACCATGAACAAGAAATTTATATGAAAATAACTCTTAAACCAAACACCCCTTAACTGGGCAGTTTTAACTACAAAACTTTGAAAACTCAATTTTTTTTCTTAAACTAGCATTAACATATGATAAAAAACAAGAATCTAAATTAATGAGCACAATAAAGAAACATTATAAGCATAACATAAACAAAAGCAGAATTATGCAGATTTGAGCAAATGAAAATGGAAACTTACTTTAGGTCCTGAGTAAAGGGTCCTAAATCCTAGTCCTAACCACCCCTAGTCCAATTGTTTCTGAAACATTTCATACCCATGGGTCCATCCAAAACTGACCCATCTTCCACAACATCAAAACACCAAATCCAAAAACAGACTCAGAAACACTTTTGATGTAACAGTAGCAGTTGAAACCAAGATTAATTTATAACAATATTGAAAAAACAGAATTTAAAGAGATCAATTGACATAAGCTTTAAATTTTTTCATTAATCTTTTAAACTGAGTATAATGCATAAAAACTTAAATAACATGAATTTTAAAATTGACTTTTTAATAAAATTACACTACTCTACTCCTACTCTCCCCTCCTTTTTTTTGTCTACTCTGTCTTCTACTCTTTAAATAGGCTGTCAGGTCTTTCCATTGTGCTAGTTGTGTTTCTTTTGTGAGAGCTTCAAAGCTTCGATCCTGGCCTTCAATCTTTCTTGGTCCCCAATCCTAATAATCACAACCCTTGATTTTGCCTTGACCAATAGAATCATGAGGGATTGCCAACATGGAATGGTATCATGTGACTGGGGTTTTAGTAGAGATGAGGGTTAGGTTTTATCCCTTGTGTAATTCGTGTTGCAGGGTAAAGGGAAGTGAAAGGTGAATAGGGCTAAAATTGGTTTGGCGGGAAAGTGAGGGGTTAATTAGGGTTCATGGGTTTTTAATATTGGGGTGGGTTATGTTTTGGGTAATTGGCACGTTAAGCCCCTAAGTTTTTATTGAATAATTGCAGACACGACCTTGTGGTATAACTCTTTGGGGATATCAAAACGGCCCCTCAAGTTATAAAGGTATTGCACAAAAGTCCTTGTGGTGGTTATATTGTTAAAAGATTTGCAAAACGTGTCCTCCTATAATTGTTGTGTTAAAGCGTTTGTCAAATTTTGGCTCGTTTGTTTTTTTAAAAATATAGAATGGGACTTTTATATTTTTGGGCTTTTAAGGACTAAAGGGCTTTATTTAAATAAAGTGGGCTGACCCAGGCCCACTAGGTGGGTACGGGTGGGCCCACTTTGACATTTTTGGTTTTTCAGGTTCGGTTTTTGATGCTCATTCCAACGCATATCCCTGTTTGCCCTTTGACTTTGTTTGACTTCCATAAAATACTCAAATCTATTGTCCGAGTCAACTCCGGTAATTTCTGTTGATCTCCCGTTTTAATCTTTTTTACCTTGGCCTTAGTTTTCGCGCTCTTTGTTCTAATTCGTGCTAGTTCTTGTCCGTTGTCTTTGATTTTGTCTTTTAGTCGATACCAATACTGCAAGTACAAACATAAAAACAGAGCAAATTTATGGCATTTTATGTGCGTTTTTTTTTGTCATTCAGTGGTCGTATTTATTAGTAAAAAAGTATGTGTAATTACACGACATACCAGCGTCCCGTCGATCCTAAATATATTAGGGAGCCACCAGCCTATAAGGGGCCGCCGTAGGACTATCCTCCTCTTTGACTTTTTGTGGAATGTGTATATCTTTTTTAGAACCTCTTTTAGTGGGGAATGTGTTACCTATTTTAGAATGGATAAGCATGGTTGCCACCCCCTGAAGTGCCTTATTTTGTGGTTAACCGAGTCACAACTCGACTCGACCCCGAATCATTGTCCATGGGGAAGCAATGGAAGTTAATATCTCCATCGGACTTTCATTCAAGTGTTTGGATAAACACTAATTTTCATGAATTTCCACTCCGATGAGAGTACAATCCGCATAAGAAGAAAATAAACATAGATGGCGGTTCAAAAATGGTATCTTCATTCCCGGTGGAGAGAAGATATGGAGGGACAACGGGATACGTGAGAAAAGCAAGAAAGATCCATACAACATAAGCGAAGAGAGGTGATTGGTCATTCTCTAATGGTACATTCACATCAGTCGTAGACACATTCTCATGAATCCTGAGGTCAATAGAAGTCAAATCTCCTGGATTGGGCTCATTCTTAAAATGGAAACATTCAAGATCCGAAAGAGGCATGATGTGAGTGAGTTCATCGGCGAACTCCTCATGACGAGAGTCACTCCTATCGGCAGGAGGAAACTGATCATTCAAAAGATCAAAGATAAACGAATCATATTGAGAAAAATTAGTATGAGTAGTGGTACTGCCACTACACTTCTCTTTAAAATGATCGTTATCAACATAGAAAGCTTTATAATCTGGAAGAGATAAATCAGAATGAGTAATGAGACTGCCACTACTAATCTCTTCTAGATTAAAGCGAAAAGTTTCAGATTCGAGAATAGAATTATCAAAGGTGTTAGTCTCCTCCAAGAAAAGATTAGGAAATGTGGAGGAAGACACAATTGGTCACAAAATCGAAGATGGAGTCGATTATCTCTTAAAGTGCATCGATCTAGCGATAAGAAGATTGACATTCAACAATTTTTCACGAAGGATATCATCTTTGATTGTTAGAAGAATATCATCATCAATCCCTCCAACTTCCGGGACAACAATCTCCACCACCTCTAACTGACTCTCGTATCAGAGATGGTTGCATTGGACATAATTGATGATCCTCACCGTATGAAAGTCGTCGATCACACAAAGTATAATCATTGTGTTAGAATCAACGACAATCTCAGGAATTGTTTCATGATGAGCATAAAGAGGGTGTATTTTTCACAAAGAGGCACATCACACATTTTTTTTTCGGGAATACCTCTGACTCACTTGGGATTGGACAAGGTCCTCACACAAGACGTTTAATACTTACATCCGATTCCGTTGCCAGAACAGTGCAAATGCTCGTCCCCCCCCATACTTAGAGAGTTATCGGGCTTCCTTGATTGTAAAATGGGTGTTGTAATTGCAATGGTAACGTCCTTCTCATCATCATGCAAATAGGAATCTTCAATATCCATCTTAGTCCTTGATCTTTACGCAATTCCTCTCTTCTCTTCCTTCTTTCATAACTTTACCAACCAAATCACGTATGGGTTGTCATTTGCTGCCATAAGCTGTTTTGAGAATTAAAGACTCATTTTGAGAATTGAGAGATCAATTGGAGTATTGAAGATTGGTATGATTGACGATATATTATGGGTTTGGAATAGGTCAAAACTGAACAGAATTAGTATCATAGCAAAATTTTGCTCATGAATAATAGTCTTCATTCTTGGTTACATTGGTAGGTTTCAGAGTCCCGCGCCAATTTCACAACAAAGTCTTTGTTTATTGAGAAACTTGGTAAAGTTTGTGGAACTCATCTTAGTCTTTTTGTGTACAATAAGTGAACAAATAAGAGCCTCGTTCCTACAAAACTCACAGAAGATTTGTTCATAGTGTTTGGGGTGGTTGAAAGAAGTTTTGAGAATCGTGTAAAGAATACAAGTTTAAAAATTGTTTTGTAATCTATTCTAACGTACAATAAAAACAAACTCCATTGTAATCATTACAACCACATCTTTGGGGCATGTGACCAATAAGACAATGTTGTTGCAACTTTGCAGTTTTGTAGTGCTCACCAATGGTTTGATTTTTGCATGGTGTCTAGACTTAGAAGATAATACGAGCTTTCGAAGGACAATTAAACCGTAATGACACCTTTCCTACAAGACTACAAGTGCATTGTTACAAAAGCTTCCATCTAACGAAATCACCACACTCTTGACAACAATGGTCAATTGTGGAGGACTTGGATAAGGAATTTTCACCGGGTCCCTATTGAAGACGAATGGCTCTTGAGTCATCAACAATGTTTGGATTATCATTGGATGACTCAGAAGTGTCTTGGAAGTCTTGAGAAACTTCCTCCAAATTCTTTCGTATTAGAGCACATTGTTGACAATATAGACCTTCAACCGGGTTTTCACACTTGGGACAATTAGCGATTTGTTGAGACAAGTCGGGTGCTTTATTAGAATTAATAACAAACTTGTCTACGAAACACCCTTTAGAACATCCACATGATTTATTGTACCAAGCTCCACATGACGAACATTCTTTAATCGTGAAAACAGGATTCAAACGATAATCGAATGACGCCATAAGAATTAAACATAGAGGGTTAAGAAAAGAATTAAATGGATAAGAAGAAAAAGAAGATTATTTTTGGGTTTAAAATAATACATAAAGAAAAGAAATAAAAATATTTTTGGATTTTTTTTTTACAATTTATTCACAATTTATTTTAACGGACAACGATATAGACAACTTAAACCAGATAATCAACGTACTTCACGGTAGCTCTTAAAAAGAAAAACGCACAGGCGAGCGGAGGAGAAGGAAAGCACGGTGCTTTTAAGAACCTTTCTCCTTTAGGGTCGTAGTTCGCTGGAACGACCCGCCTTATACCCACTTTATAGTTTGTTTAACATTTTAAGGTGAGCCTACCCGTAAGTGACCCAAGATGGTAAGAGTTTTTTGATCTTTGGTTCGAAAACTATATTAATGGCGTAATACTTCAATAGAAAGATTATTTGTTGGTGTCTTTTTACAAACTTGTGATTTTTTAGTTTATGACTATGTTTTATTATTATTAGATTTTAAGAAAATTTTTTTTGGTACTTTCAATACTTTAGGAAAAGTATTGTTGGTATTTTTAATTACTTGATATTCACAAAAATTAGAAAATAAAATATTTTTTGGTTTTTTAGAAGAAAATATTCACAAATTCAAACACAATTTGTCAAACGTTACGATAATCGTTTCACAGCCTCCCCGGCAGCGGCGCCAAAAATTTGATCCGTTGATAGTATATATATAATATAATACTAGAAAATCCCAGACCAATTGCTCGAATGACCAAGGCAAAAATCAAGATTTGACAAATAAATCAATATATAATTCGGAAAGTTGATTCCCGGTCGTTAAGTCCGCCACGATGTGTGTGACAATTGAAATCTAATGAACGAATTGATAAATAGAGTTGAATGGAACGAGGTTATGATTAGTTTTTCTATTACTACAATTAAAATGCAAAAACAAGCAAAAGAAAACCTAAAACGAAAGCAATATAACTTAAAACCTAAAACGGGAACGCAAAAATGCGAGTTAAAAATCCAAATTTTCAAATTTTAATCCTACAATTAATTTTCTACTTTTAATATGCTCTAAATGACTAAAAAGAAAGATTAAAAAAACTAGATTAAAAACGAAATGACGTTAAGGCTAAAAACCGAAAGACACGAGCAGAGATCAATCCCGTCTTTAAAAAGCGAAAAGTTGCAAAATTTAACCCTACAACTGGAATTATATTTTTCCTAGTTCTAATAATAAAAGAAAAAAAAATTAAAAAATTTTATTTTTTGATTATTATTTTATTTATTATAAATTAATTACAGATTTAATCTAAATTAATTATAAAAAATATTAAACGATTATGAAAAATTTAAAAACACAGGAATATTAAATGTTCACTACCAGGAAATCTAAGAAAAATGTAAAGTTGCAAAATGCTTATTAATAAGTTTGTTATAAAGCCAAAAAGCTGATGGCTATTGGCTTAAAAACTTGAAATACCAAGCACCCAAGCTAATTTTTATTTACCCCCCCCCCCCCCCCATTACAGAAAAGACCCAAGGGCGCAATGGTAAGAGTGTGTGTGTTTAAGAGAGAGGCCACAGGTTTGAGTCCTGGGCCTCTCTTTTTTTAAAATGCTACAGTAAAAAAAAATTTAATTTTTTTGCACATACTTGTAAAACACATGTAAATAAGCACTTTTCTCAACTGGCATTTTTTATGAATGCTTGTAAATAAGCCACAAATTTAAAGACTAAAACTGACAGAATGCTTATTAAAGCTTAAGGCACAAATGGCTTATCTTTTTAGCTTATTATGAACAAATAAGCAAAGGTCAATGCAAAATGAGTAGACACAGACACTTAAGCAAACCTAATGAGCAAAAAATAATAAAAATAAACAAATAATAACAACTGAATAAGCAAGAAATTTAAATAAGCTACAAACACAAAAACTATGCATAACAGGCAAAAGTGTGAACTTTGCGTGCTTTTCATTAGCATTAGAGGCACTAGTAATTGGGGTATAAGCTAGCATAAAAGAGCCTTATGTAATATCATTAAAAATGCAAAAAGAACAGATTTTTAACAAGCAAATAATCTCAAATAATATGAGCTTAAAAGTTGACAGTTTGCACCAGGGAGCTTTGTTTGGTTTAGGTGCCATAACAGACTTAATTAGATGGTAAAATTAAAGCTCTAAAATTGATAATCCTAAGTAAAATAGATTTAATAGGGCAACTAAAAAACTTATCTTACTCATTTTGAAACCTAAATGCTTAAGCTGACAAGTCTATAATTGCATTGCAAAGGGGCTACAGGACAACACAACTGCTATGCAGTGTGCATTTTTGCGACGGAATATATGCCGAAACTCACACAAAACGCTACACTTATTTTTTCCATCTTCCTATTACATTATGAATTTAAAACTTAGCCATTTACCATAACTCCATATAAAGTTTACGCACACGTGAAACTTTTATGTCTGATATGTATGAAATGCTAGACAATTGCTCAAGATCAATGAAGACAGGAACAACCTACCAACCAGCCATTCTAAATTTGAAATTTTTAAAACATTTTTGATCTATATAAACTAGACTTAACATCTTAAATCTAAAATTAATCAATGCACATGATGAGGACATACATTGTTCACAAGATTTCAAATTAGGCATATACAAAAAGAACTAGTTCTAATCTGAATCCGACTTCCATAACAGATTTTGATTGACTATAAACAAAATTTAAAGCACTAAGTTAACCATGAACAAAAATTTATAATGAAAGTACTTCTTAAACCAAACACCCTTACTGGGCATTTAACTACAAACTTTGAAAACTTAATTTTTTTTCTTTTTAAAAAACTAGCATTAACCATATGCCAAACACTAAGAATCTATTTAGTGAGCACAAATAGAAGAAACATTATAAGCATAAAATAAACAAAAGCAAATTATTGCTGATTGAGCAGAAAGAAACTGGAAACTTACTTAGGTCCTGAGTAAAGGGTCCAAAATCCTAGTCCTAGACCACCCCTATCCAATTGTTACTGTGAACATTATCTACCCATGGGTCCATCCAAAACTGACCCATCTTCCACAACATCAAAACGCCAAATCCAAAAACAGACTCAGAAACACTTTTGATGTAACAGTAGCAGTTGAAACCAAGATTAATTTATAACAATATTGAAAAAACAGAATTTAAAAAGATCAATTGACATAAGCTGGAAATTTTTTCATTAATCTTTTAAACTGAGTACAATGCATAAAAACTTAAATAACAAGAATTTTAAAATGGACTTTTTAATAAAATTACACTACTCTACTCCTACTCTCCCCTCCTTTTTTTTGTCTTCTCTGTCTTCTACTCTTTAAATTGGCTGTCAGGTCTTTCACATTTGCTAGTTGTCTTCTTTTGGTTAAGCTTCAAAGCTTCGATCCTGGCCTCCATCATTTCTTGGTCCCATCCAAATAAATCACAACCCTTATTTGCCTGACCAATAGAATCACGAGGGATTGCCAACATGAATGGTATCATGTGACGGGGGTATTAGTGTAGGATGAGGGTTAGGTTTAGCCCTGGGAAATACGAGTTGCAGGTTAAAGGGAAATGAAAGGTGAG
Organism: Tanacetum coccineum; assembly: GCA_026074375.1. Taxonomy (NCBI): domain Eukaryota; kingdom Viridiplantae; phylum Streptophyta; class Magnoliopsida; order Asterales; family Asteraceae; genus Tanacetum; species Tanacetum coccineum. The sequence goes on from BQNB010001022.1 coordinate 61,976, forward strand.
TAGGGCTAAAATTTGTTTGCGGGAACGTGAGGGTTAATTATGGTTCAAGGGTTTTTAATATTGCGGTGCAGGTTATGTTTTGAATTGCAATTTTAGCCCCTGGGAGTATGTTATTTGTTAATTGCAGTACACGTCCTTGTGGCGATAATCTTTTGGGGTTATGCAAAATTGGCCCCTCAAGGTTATAAGAGGTATTGCACAAAAGGTCCTTGTGGTGGTTATATTTTAAAGATTTGGCAGAAACGATCCCTATAAGTGTGTTATAGTTTTGCAAATTTTGGGCCCGTTTGGTTTTTTTTTAAATAAAGGAATGGGCCTTTTATATGCTATTACATTTATGGGCTTCATTGAGTTATAAAGGTAAGTGGGCTGACCCGGGCCCACTAGGTGGGTACGGGTGGGCCCACTATGACATTTTTGGTTTTTCAGGTTCGGTTTTCGATGCTCATTCCAACGCCATATCCCGGGGTTGACTTTGACTTTGTTTTGACTTCATAAAATACACAAACGTTGTCGAGTCGATCCGGTAATTTCCGTTTGAGCTCCGTTTTTAATCTTTTGTACCCTTGGCCTCAGTTTTTTGCGCTCTTTTCTAATCCGTGCTCGGTTTTGTCCGGTTTGGCTTTGATTTTTGTCTTTGAGTCGATATCCAATATTTGCACAGTACAAACACAAAAACAAGCATATTTATGGCATTTTATGTGCGTTTTTGGTCGTTTAGGGTCAATTTATTAGGTAAAAAGTAAGTGTAATTTCACACATACCAGCGGTCCCGGCGGTCCCAAATATATTAGGGAGCCACCAGGCCTATAAGGGGGCCGCCGTAGACTACGCTCCTCTTTTTGTCTTTTTGTGGGGAATGTGTTATCTGTTTTAGAACCTTCCATTTTGTGGGGGAAAATCTTATTTCAAATTTATTATTTTAATAATACATTTCTTTTATAATAAATAAATATTTTGTTTTTATATTTTTATAAAAACACTTTTGTAGAAATGTAAGGTTTAAGAAAAATATTTTCTTAATCACTAATCATGTTTAATGATTTGTTTATCCATACCTTAAGTGATTAATCTTAGAAATAGAATTTTACGGTTAGTAATTTATAAACGTTTATTTTTATCGTAAGCGTTTTTACATTTTGTTATTATCAAAACACCGAGAGGTCGAAAAATATAAATAACCTTTTTAGACATTATTTGTATTAACAATCTCCCCCTTTTTGATGATGACAAAATATAAACTCATTTAGTATAAAATTAGAGGTTTATAAATTACTAATGAGTTTAATTCTATTTCTCCCCCTTTTTGTCGACTTTAAAAAGGTTGATCGTTGAATTGTAGTAGAGAGAAAAAAAATCAACGATTAAAGTCTCTCCCTTGATGTATGCTCCCCCTCGTTTGGGGCACCAAGGGATGGATCTTATGATAATTTGTTTGCTACAAAACAAGGTTAGAAGTACAAGTGCAAGCCAACATAGCATGACAAATATCTCAACATTATAATCCACTCACGGACCTTAGGTTTCAAAAATTCTCAGGTTTCTTGTATATACATAGCTTATAAAATAGAATAGCCAAAGTTCAAAAGCATATTTAAATTTAATAAAAAGAGATCTATTTATTAATTCACACTTAATATTAAACATTTATGCAATTGTAACCCTCGACCTTTTAGAAGGCTGCAACGTCGGTTGTGAGCCGGCAAGATGCAACAAACTTTTATCAGTCTCGGATTATTATTCTTACTATGGGCTTTCTTTAGAAGGCTGTAACATCGGTTGTGAGCGGCAAGATACAACAAACTTTTATCAGCCCACGTTTTATATTATTATATTTTTCAATTTTCATCATCATTTTTTTTTTATCTTTATATGACAAGGACGTCCTTTTTGAAAAATCTCAAGTATAAATTTGAAACTAATGGCTAAAGTTTTTGCTATATACTACATATAAATTTATAGATCTTAAGTTAAATTCCAATAAGTAGCACGTATATTAATCAGGTTAAGAGCTTATGGGAGAAAAAGCGACAAATTATACACATGAGCTCTTAAGATTTCCAAATAATCCTTGTTTAGCATCCAACTCATACTTAACTCTATTATTTTTTTGTTCTTCGCAAATATTCACGAACGCTTAGCCTAAAAGTTAAGGAACAAGCTAGAGCTCAACACGCTCGATCGAGTCAAAATTTACTCTTATTCTACCCAGCAGGAAAGTCAAAATTGTGACAAAACACTTATTTTATTTTTGAAAATTTTTAAATTTTTTCATTTTTTTGAAATTTTGGTGGTAAAAACGGGATTACGTGAAAACAACAGCTGCAGGCACAATCAAATCGAAGATCCCCCCCCCATACTAGAATGAAACATTGTCCTCAATGTTTTAAGAAGGGTCTCTACGTAAATCCTAAGCCGTTTATGAATTATGCTAAAGATAAACGTTAGTCGATAAGATTAGGATATCGGATTCCCAAAATGAAGCTGAGGATTTGAAGCTCTTGTGATCGAAGGACAAAACCGCGAGCACGAGAGGCTTCAGAATCCGGGCAATCCTGGACAATACAACACAAAACACAAAAAAGGAAAGAGGCGAGCCTCATCACAACAACAAAAACACTTATTAGCAAATAGAAAGAAGATAGAATGGATAAGCATGGGTTGCCACCCACGAAGCGCCTTGTTTTTGTTAACCGAGTCACAAGCTCGACTCGACCCCGAATTCATTGGTCCATGGGGGAGCAAGTGGAAGATAAAATCTCCATCGGACTTTCATTCAAGTGGTTTGGATAAACATTGAATTTCATGAAAGTTCCACTCCGATGAGATACACTCGGCATAAAAGAATCATAAACGGAGATGCCGGGGTCAAAAATGGTATCTTCATTCCCACAGGAGAGAAGATATGGTGGAGCAACTGGATACGTGAGAAATGGAAGAAAGATCCATACAATATAAGCGAAAAGAGGTTCACTTAAAAGTATGAAATCCAGATTAAGGATGGGATGGGTGGGTAAAACATTAGGCACATGAACTCTTGGTTCTCTTGTTGGGAAAATATCATTCACCACATCCATAGTAAGATTGCCCAGCTCGGGCTCAATCTTAAAGCAGAAATGATCATATTCCGGTGGAGATATGATGTGAGCAAGTTCATCGGCGAACTCCTCATGATAAAAATCACTCCTATCGGCAGGAGGAATTGGATTGATCGAAAGATCAAAGATGAACGAATCATATTTGGAAAAATCAGCATGAGTAGTGGTACTGCCACTACTCTTTTCTTCAATATGATCGTCATAGAAGGCTTCATAATCCGGAAGAGAATAATCAGAACGGGTAGTGGTACTGCCACTACTATTCTCTTCCAAATCAAAGCAGAAAGTTTCAGATTCGGTTAAAGAATTATCAAAGGTGTTAGTCTCCTCCAAGAAAAGGTTAAGAAGGGGATTAATCAAGTGGAGGAAAGACATGGTCATAACTTTCGGAAGGGTGATACGGGATATCTTTTAATGCTTCGATGTTAGCAATAAGAAGATTGACATTCAACAATTTTTCACGAAGGATATCGTCTTTGATTGTTAGAAGAATATCGGTATCAATCCCTCCAACTTCCGGGACAACAATCTCCACCACCTCTAAGCTGACGATCTCAGCATCGGGAGGTGATGCATCGACATAATCGATATCCTCACCGTAGGGAGAATCGTCATCACTCGAAGTAGAATCATTGTTAGAATCGACGACAATCTCAGAATGTTCATTGAGAGCATTAAGAGGGGTGGTATTTTCACAAAGAGGCACATCACACATTTTTTCGGGAATACCCTCGGACTCACTTGGGATTGGGACACGGTCCTCAACACTAGACTTTATTACTTCGTCCGATTTCGTTTCCGGAACAGTGTCAAGATGCTCGTCCCCCATACTTAGAGAGTTATCGGGTTCCTTGATTGGTAAAACGGGTGTGATTGCAATGGTATCGTCTTCGTCATCATCATAGCAAATGGGAATCTTCCAATATCGATCTTTAGCCGCTTGATCTTCCGCAATTCGCTTTTCTTCTTCCTTCTTTTGCATGACTTGACCAACCAAATCACGTATGGTTGTCATTTGCTCCATAAGCTTGTTTTGAGAATTGAGAAGATCATTTTGAGTATTGAAGATTGGATGATTGACGGTATATTGCGGGGGTTGAAATTGGTCAAAACCGAAAGAATTAGAATCATAGCAAGAATTTTGCTCATGATAATAGTCTTCATTCATTGGTCGACATTGGTAGGTTTCATGAGGGCCCCCCAATTTTTCACAAACAAAGTACTTTGCTAGTAGTGATAAATATTGTGCATTGCCCTTCCCTCAGTCATAATTAACTTCTTGCGTCGACGCCTTACAACATTTTTCCCGCTCCTTCAGCATCTACCACCCCCCCCCCCCCGCATATATTAGGACTCATCCTTGTGTAAAGATAATGTGCGTGGGGCAGCTAATACATCACCTCTCCACATACTGTCTATTCGCTACGTACATCCATCCTCAAAACAAGTCGTGCACCCCAAAGCGTCGCAATGCCCTATCACCCACTCCTCAGATCGTCACGACTCTTTTTCCCTTGGTTAAGGGCATTTGGTTAAGATTTGCATTTGAGTTATTTTAAGTGTATACTATCAGCGAATCAAGCATCGTTCCCGCAAAACTCACACAAGATTGGTTCATAGTGTGTGGGGTGGTTGGAAAAATTTTAAGAATCATTAGAAGAATATGGAGTTGAAAATTTGTTTGGTGTTCTATTTCCAATCGTACAATAAAAACAAACTCCATTGTATTCATTACAACCACATTTTTGGCATGTACCAAGAAGACATTGTTGTTGCAAACTTTGCAAGTTTTGTAGTGGCTCACCAATGGTTTGATTGTTGCAAGGTTCCAGATTAGAGATAATCAGAACTTTCGGAGGACAACTATAACCGTAATGAGCACCTTTTCCACAAGACTTACAAGTGCATTGTCTACAAAAGATTCCATCTATCGAATCACTACACTCGTGACAACAATGGTCAATTTGTGGAGGACTTGGTAAGGAATTTTCACCGGGGTCCTGATTGAAGACGAATGGCTCTTGAGGTGCATCAACAATGTCTGGATTGTCATTGGATGACTCGGAAGTGTCTTGGAAGTCTTGAGAAACTTCCTCCAATTTCTTTCGTATTAGAGCACATTGTCGACAATATAGACCTTCAACCGGGTTTCCACACTTGGGACAATTAGGGGTTTGTTGAGACAAGTCGGGTGTTTTATTAGAATCAATAACAAACTTGTCTACGAAACCCTTTTTAGAACAACCACATGATTTATTGTACCAAGCTCCACATGACGAACATTCTTTAATCGTGAAAACGGGATTCAAACGATAATCGAATGACGCCATAAGAATTAAACATAGAGGGTTAAGAAAAGAATTAAATGGATAAGAAGAAAAAGAAGATTATTTTTGGGTTTAAAATAATACATAAAGAAAAGAAATAAAAATATTTTTGGATTTTGATTTTTTTTTTGGTTTTAACAATTTATTCACAATTTATTTTAACGGACAACGATATAGACAACTTAAACCAAATAATCAACGTACTTCACGGTAGCTCTTAAAAAGAAAAACGCACAGGCGAGCGGAGGAGAAGGAAAGCACGGTGCTTTTAAGAACCTTTCTCCTTTAGGGTCGTAGTTCGTTGGAACGACCCGCCTTATACCCACTTTATAGTTTGTTTAACTTTTCAAGGTGAGCCGTACCTCGTAAGTGACACAAATGGTAAGTTTTTGATCTTTGGTTCGGGAACTTATTAATGGATAATACTTCAATGGAAAGTATTATTTGTTGGTGTTCTTTTACCAACTTGGTGATTTTTTTATTTTTATGGACAATGTTTTATTATTTTTGATTTTTTTTGGTACTTTCAATACTTTAGGAAAAGTATTGTTGGTATTTTTTAATTACTTGATATTCACAAAAATTAGAAAATAAAATATTTTTGTTTTTTAGAAGAAAATATTCACAAATTCAAACACTAATTGTCAAACGTTACGATAATCGTTTCACAGCCTCCCCGGCAGCGGCGCCAAAAATTTGATCCGTTGATAGTATATATATAATATAATACTAGGAAAATCCCAACCAATTGCCCTTGACCAAGGCAAAAAGTCAAGATTTACAAATAGAATCAATATATAATTCGGAAGTTTGATTTCCCGGGTCGTTAAGTCCCAACGAGGTGTGCAATTGAAAGTCGAATGACGAATTGATAATAGATGTTTGAATGGAACGAGGTTATGATTGGTATTTCTATTACTACAATTAAAATGCAAAAACAAGAAAAAGAAAACCTAAAACGAAAGCAATATAACTTAAAACCTAAAACGGGAACGTAAAAACGCGAGTTAAAAAACCAAATTTTCAAATTTTAATCCTACAATTAATTTTTTTACTTTTAATATGCTCTAAATGACTAAAAAGAAAGAATAAAAAAAACTTAGATTAAAAACGAAGACGTTTAAGGCTAAAAACGCGAAGAAACGAGAACGAGATTCAATCCCGTTCTTTAAAAAGCGAAAAGTTGCAAATTTAACCCTACAACTGAAATTATATTTTTCCTAGGTTCTAATTAATAAAAGAAAAAAAAATTAAAAGAATTTTATTTTTTTGATTATTATTTTATTTATTATGAATTAATTACAGATTTAATCTAAATTAATTATAAAAAATATTAAACGATTATGAAAAATTCTGAAAAACTCAGGAATATTAAATTTCACTACAAGGAATCTAAGAAAAATGTAAAGTTGAAAAAATAGCTTATTAATAAGTTGTTATAAAGCCCAAAAAGGCTGATGGCTTATTGGGCTAAAAAGCCTTAAATACCAGAGCACCCAAGAGTCTTACAGAAAAGACCCAAGGGCGCAATGGTAAGAGTGTGTGTGTTTAAGAGAGAGGTCGCAGGTTCGAGTCCTGGGCCTCTCTTTTTTAACATGCTACAGTAAAAAAAATTAAATTTTTTTGCACATACTTGTAAAACACATGTAAATAAGCACTTTTCTCAACTGGCACTTTTTATGAATGCTTGTAAATAAGCCACAAATTAAAAACTAAAACTGACAGAATGCTTATTAAAGCTTAAGGCACAAATGGCTTATCTTTTTAGCTTATTATGAACAAATAAGCAAAGGTCAATGCAAAATGAGTAGACACAGACACTTAAGCAAACCTAATGAGCAAAAAATAATAAAAATAAACAAATAATAACAACTGAATAAGCAAGAAATTTAAATAAGCTACAAACACAAAAACTATGCATAACAGGCAAAAGGGGGATCTTTGTGCTTATTCTAGAGCACTTAGGGAATTGGGGTTTAAGCTAGCTTAAAGAGCAGCATGTAATATCTAAAAATGCAAAAAGAAAAGATTTTAACAAGCAAATAAGCTCAAAAATAGAGCTCAAAAGTTGACAGTTTGCACCAGGGGAGCTTGTTTGGTTTTTAGGTGCTATAACAGACTTTAATTGAGATGGTAAATAAGCTCTAAATTGAAACCTAAGTGAAAACAGATTTAGATAGGCAACTAAAAAACTTATCTTATTAATTTTGAAACCTAAATCTTAAAGCTTACTAGTCTAGAATTGCAGCTGAAAAGGTGGCTACGGGACAGCACAACTGCTGATGCAGTGTGCATTTTTGTGACAGAATATTTGCCGAAACTCACACTAAACCTTAACACTTATTTTTACCATCTCCTATTACATTATGAAGTTAAACTTAGCCATTTACCATCACTCAAATAAAGTTTACCACACTTGAAACTTTTATGGTCTGATATGTATGAAATGCATAGACAGATTGCTCAAGATCAATGAAACAGTGAACAACCTACAACCACCAGATTCTAAATTTGAATTTTAAAAACATTTTGATCTATAAAAACAAGACTTAACATCTTAAATCGTAAAATTAATCAATGCACATGTTGAGGACATACATTGTTCACAGATTTCAAATTAGGCATATAAAAATGAACTAGTTCTAAACTTGAATCCGACTTCCATAACAGATTTGTATTGACTATAAACTAAATTTAAAGCACTAATTAACCATGAACAAGAAATTTATATGAAAATAACTCTTAAACCAAACACCCCTTAACTGGGCAGTTTTAACTACAAAACTTTGAAAACTTAATTTTTTTTCTTAAACTAGCATTAACATATGATAAAAAAACAAGAATCTAAATTAATGAGCACAATAAAGAAACATTATAAGCATAACATAAACAAAAGCAGAATTATGCAGATTTGAGCAAATGAAAATGGAAACTTACTTTAGGTCCTGAGTAAAGGGTCCTAAATCCTAGTCCTAACCACCCCTAGTCCAATTGTTTCTGAAACATTTCATACCCATGGGTCCATCCAAAACTGACCCATCTTCCACAACATCAAAACACCAAATCCAAAAACAGACTCAGAAACACTTTTGATGTAACAGTAGCAGTTGAAACCAAGATTAATTTATAACAATATTGAAAAAACAGAATTTAAAGAGATCAATTGACATAAGCTGGAAATTTTTTCATTAATCTTTTAAACTGAGTACAATGCATAAAAACTTAAATAACAGGAATTTTAAAATTGACTTTTTAATAAAATTACACTACTCTACTCCTACTCTCCCCTCCTTTTTTTTGTCTTCTCTGTCTTCTACTCTTTAAATAGGCTGTCAGGTCTTTCCATTGTGCTAGTTGTGTTTCTTTTGTGAGAGCTTCAAAGCTTCGATCCTGGCCTTCAATCTTTCTTGGTCCCCAATCCAAATAATCACAACCCTTGATTTTGCCTTGACCAATAGAATCACGAGGGATTGCCAACATGGAATGGTATCATGTGACTGGGGTTTTAGTGGAGATGAGGGTTAGGTTTTATCCCTTGTGTAATTCGTGTTGCAGGGTAAAGGGAAGTGAAAGGTGAATAGGGCTAAAATTGGTTTGGCGGGAAAGTGAGGGGTTAATTAGGGTTCATGGGTTTTTAATATTGGGGGTGCAGGGTTATGTTTTGGGAATTGGCACTTTAAGCCCCTGAGTTTGTATTGGTTAATTGCAGTACACGTCCTTGTGGCGATAATCTTTTGGGGTTATGCAAAACTGGCCCCTCAAGGTTATAAGAGGTATTGCACAAAAGGTCCTTGTGGTGGTTATATTTTAAAGATTTGGCAGAAACGGTCCCTATAAGTGTGTTATAGTTTTGCAAATTTTGGGCCCGTTTGGTTTTTTTTAAATAAAGGAATGGGCCTTTTATATTTTTGGGCTTTTAAGGACTAAAGGGCTTTATTTAAATAAAGTGGGCTGACCCAGGTCCACTAGGTGGGTACGGGTGGGCCCACTTTGACATTTTTGGTTTTTCAGGTTCGGTTTTCGATGCTCATTCCAACGCCATATCCCGGGGTTGACTTTGACTTCGTTTTGACTTCATAAAATACACAAACGTTGTCGAGTCGATCCGGTAATTTCCGTTTGAGCTCCGTTTTTAATCTTTTTGTACCCTTGGCCTCAGTTTTTCGCGCTCTTTTCAAATCCGTGCTCGGTTTTGTCCGGTTTGGCTTTGATTTTTGTCTTTTAGTCGATATCCAATACCTGCACAGTACAAACACAAAAACAAGCATATTTATGGCATTTTATGTGCGTTTTTGGTCATTTAGGGTCGATTTATTAGGTAAAAAGTATGTGTAATTACACACATACCATATAGCTAGCTTATAATTAATCATGTGTTAGGTTAAATCATTTTATTAGAAAAGATTTATGCAAATGATAATATTTTCTTTGATCATTAACTATGTTTAATAATGTCATATTCATACCTTAAGTGATTAGTCGTCGTCAAGTAAACTTTTGACTAAATAACTTGTTTACGTAAACTTTTACGTAGTATGACATTATATTTGTTATTATCAAAACATAAAGATCATTAAATATAAATATCATTTTTGCGCGAATATTTGTATTAACAATCTCCCCCTTTTTGATGATGACAAAATATAAACTCATGCTTATTTAAAAGTTACTAAATAAGTATTTAGTAGATGAGTTTACATATCTTCTCCCCCTTTTTGTCGAAGCAAAAAGTGTTGTAGAAGGAGGGGAGTCTTGCAAGTCTTGTTTTGACGAATGCTAAGTTACTTGATTACGAATGCAAAGTAAAAAAAATAAAGACTAATTGCAAGTGCTCCACCTCGGTGGATGCTCCCCCTCGCTTGGGGCACCAAGGAATCGAGCTATGGATGCGTTGCTACAAAACAAAGTTAGTAGACAAGCAAATATATATATGACAATCACAAATGCACACATATACATAATGAACATTCATCATCAACACAACAAAAGAAAATAATGCTTAATCCATTATAAGGGATTTAAACATAAAACTTGGCATTAAAGCCATTACATGATAAACCAAAAAAATAAAGAAAACAATTAAAAGTCCTAAATCTTGGGATTTATCATTTTCCTATACAATCCAAGGGGTGGGGTGAGATTTGCACACGGTTAATGCGGAAAGTAAGGTGGGTGTGGTGAAGGACCGAGGTGGTGTCGAATGTATGAGAACATGTAGTTGACACGGTTTCAGAGCATTAGGATTTCATGCCTTGTGGTGCTACAACATTGACAAAACATGTTGTGGAGGTGAGGCATGTCATTTGGATGAACAAAATCTAAAATGTTAGGAGGATTGGGAAAATCTTGATTTCTAAGATTCGGTGATGGATGGTGGATGTTTTCTAGTGGAGGTGTATTGTTTTAGAGGAGAGGTGTGTTGTTGTTAATGTTAACAAATAAAGGTTGGGTTGATTGCAATGGTTCAAATCTGGGTGGCGGGTTTGGAAAAACAGGATGTGGTCGAGAGACACATGGTGGTGGAGATGGATTAGAGGGACCCGGTGGCCAATTATCCATAGTTTGAGCATAGGGGTCATTTGGTGATATTTGAGGTGGAGGAAGTTCTTGAGGTTCAAGTTTTATCAGAATGACAAAACGAAGTTTTGGTGGAGGTGCAATGTGAGTTGGTGTCGGAGACTCACTTAGTGATAATGAAAAGGTGTAGTGTGTGCTCTTGCTAGAGATGGATTTTGATGGAGCTTGTGGTGGTGAAAGGGATTTCTTTCTAGGAGGTGGTGAAGGTGTTCTCTTATTTGGTTGTTCCTCACTTGAGGATGTGAGATTAACATAGTTTGGATACTTAACACTCATTCTTGCGGTTTTTCTTTTGAAGTTTGGTGAGTTTGTTTTGGATGAACTAGTCATGGTTATGAACTAGCAAGGTTGTAAGCAAGAAGTGTAAGCAAAATGTGAGGAAGATGGTGTTTGAGGATGATGATTATAAAGGAAAAGTGGTGATATGAATTGTATAATGGTTCTTGGATTATATGGAGAACATGTTATACCCTAAGGTTTAAGATCCCACATGGTATCATATAGCATGGTTATAAGATAAAGTAGAAAAAGTTAAAAATCAAGAAAATTCAAATTTTGGCACCTGGCCTGGTGAGCCACGAATCCACCAAAATATGGTACGGATCTACCATATGGTGGATCCGTAGGTCGCAAGTTTTCATAAAAACGACCAAAACATGTATTTATGCCCCAAACATAAAATAAACCATCATGCAAGCATCATTATCATCAACTAATAACACAAAACATATGATAATAATATCCATAAAGCATAGCATTTCAAATTGACTAGTTCATATTCAAGCATGCAGATTATCATAAACAAGTTAATAATTCAAAGACATGATAATTAAACATTCAAGTTGTTTTTCAAACAAGCCTTCCTTCCTTAACAACAAGATACATCTAATAAATTTTTCAAAACTGAAACTTTTATCAAGAAGCTAAATGTTAATATCATGGCTTGTAATTATCTTAACAACGGGATGCTTTTAAAGAATTTGTATGTGCCATTTGGCATCCCGTTCGACCCTAAGTTGTTTTATAAGGATGGGACTAAATTGGGGCAAGTCTAACTTAAAGACTTTTCTGTAAACAAAAGTGCTTGCCGGGAGACAACCCCGAATGTATTTTCAAATTTTCTTATCGAGTCTGTCTTCCTAGACTGTCTATACGCCGTATCCAAACCCCATGGATACGGCGTATTGAGTATCTGGACGTTATCCAGTCTTTATTTTCAACACAGTCTATATGACGTATTCATTAAATAAATACAACGCATACAGGTTTCAATACGGTTTATCCTAGGGAACGGATACGGCATATCGACTTCCTTTACAGTTTTAGTATTTAGTATTTCTAACCAAACAAATACACCAGAGATAGAGTTGCACTTGTTTTCTTATGCTTAATACATGACCTTCTGAACGAAACAACAACATTGGTGGAGTATTTATAAATCTAGAAATCTCAAAGTGTTGGAGTTTTAAAATCTCAAGACGGCTGTTCAACACACTTTTTGCTCAAACACTTAAAATGGAGAATCATCCGGAGCAAAATATCAAGGGATTTTTTCCGTTCTAATTCTATTTCCCTTATTATTTATTGTTTTATCTATACAACGAGGGCGTTGTATAATTTAAGTGGGGGATGGAGAATTAGAATGTACCTGTCTTCATTTTTACAAAATAACATGCAAAGTGCTTAAAAACGGCCAAAGTTCAATTTTTTTAGCATGACTTTTGTAAAAATCACTAGTTACATTTCTTAGCGCACTATAACCCTTGATACTTATTGTAAGAATTAAGCTTATTCCGTTTTCAACTATCTACAAAATTCCATAAAATTATGATTGTGCCGGTGATGTAGTGGACTTTAGAATTTGGCATGGTATATCACTCGAGACCGCAATGATTAGTACTTTAGATTTAGATGGAGGAACATGTTCAACTAATAAATTTCTAGGATTAAACCAAATAGCCTACATGTCATAAAATTAACTAACTACACTGGTTAGTTAACTCCCGTATAACCCTTTATTACTCTCATTTTTAGAGTAAATCCCCTAGAACAACCTTATGTCAAAGTAAAATTTTTCTATCTCTGTAATGGTCGGGAAATTGCACAATGCAATGGGAAATTATGTAGCTCGTAAGTTTCGCTACTTTCGCAATTATGAGTCATGTCTGAAGAAAAAGTATTACAAGGAAAAAATTATCCGGAAGAATTATGATAGTGAAGACGGTGGAATCAAACCGAGATTTATTATGGTTTGTGTTTTTTTTTAAAAAGAGAGAAGGAAAAACATAGTCGGTTCAAAAGAAGTCTATACCGAAGGAATTACTTAGAAGGATCGATTATTCATTGATACTTTACAAAATCAACGATATAAAGTATAACACCCCGTGTTTTAGGGTCATTTACGTCATCAATAAATTCACAAGTTACTTTTAATATTGTATGTGTTTGCTTTTAAATCGTAAACGTTAAGTTAAATCGCGTAAGCTAAAAATTATCGTTCAATGTAAACGGGCATCAAACAATTAAACGTTTACATCAAGCAAGTATTAAATAATTATTTTGAGAATAATTATGGTCCTTGTTCATTTTATTTTTATCGGTTACGTAAAACGTTTACGTTTTACGATAAAATACGTTTAGGCATTCCCGGAACCACCAAAATCTTTCTACGCTTCAACAAATACCCACTTTTATACCCAATACTCAAAAATCACAAAAATGTATCATATATACCTCTATATGGTCGGATATGGAGCTAAGTAAACAAAGATATTAACTTTAAAAACACATCTCCATGTTTTCATGGGATGTTCTCAACTATTAGGGAACATCTACCATTTTCTTAATACTTTGACCAAAGACAAAGACCAAAGACCTCCTTAAGACCCTCAAGGTGTTCCTTTGACTAGTCATAAGGCTTTATAATACAAGTAACAAGAGATAACACATACATATCCATTTCCTTAGTGTGAAAAAGCAAAAATACTCTCCCTTTTTCCCCTTTATAACCCACGGCTCAAAAACACCCCTATACAAATCTATACAAAAATTTTCTACAACAATTACACACATACCTACATCATATCTAAGATGTATTAAGATGTTTTGAAGGGTTGGTTAAAGGTTTGCAAGGTGTAAGCAAGTATTTACAAGATTAGGGTTTCTTTGGAAATCTAGGGTTTTAAAGGGTGCAAGCTTTGGTTTTGTATCTAGACAAGGGTTTAGATCATATTTCTCATCATCATACATCATCATAAGGTTAACTAAGAGCCCTTAACTTTTCATTTTCATGATTATATGTGTATATGATGTTTATATAGCAAAATCACCATTAGGACACTTTTGAACATGTAAAAAGGATTTTTACTTGTGATTGTGGATTTGTACACTTTTACATATGCTATGATGTTGGTAATATCATGTTAAAATGGATTTATAAGTGATGTACACTCTTGGTTTAAGTATAAAAAGTTCAAGTATAAACTTGTAGTTAAAAGTTACTTAAAGAAAGTTTATGTTTTCAAGTGATGTTAATGACTAGTTAATCTTGTGATTCTTGGACAAATGATGGATTAGGGACCCTAAAGATGGAAGACATGTGAAAATGAGTGTTGTAATAGACTTGTAACAAAGTGGTTAAGCTAGAAAGTTACGAAAACAAGTTTTAACATATTTTTATCAAGAATTTCATTAGGGTCTGTTTGAATTCGATTTTTAAGGTATACATTTTATATTTTTATAAAATACTACGTCTCATGACGATTCCAAAAAGGTAAGAAACTCGAAAAACGGATAAATAACGAAAAAGATACGATAAAAACACGATTTACGTTAATACCGGTTTTATAAAATAAACTTTATAAAAGCAAGTTATAAAATACTTCTAAAACAGAAAGTTTAGTATTTTTCACAGATTGTAAATACTTTTAGGATTTCAAAATGATAAGAATCGTAATTTTTCAATTAATAACGAAAGAGTTATGAATTTCGCAAGTTTACGATAATTAAAACTTTTATAAAATAAATTTTATAAAAAGTTACTGTTCATGACAAAAACATTTATTTTTGTAAATCTCATAAATAAATAGAACTTTCAATTACGAGAACGTGCTCGAAAGAATTACTAAAAACGGAGCTAAAACGAATAAAATACGATGTTTACGATAATTAATGTTTATAAAAGTAAATTTATAAAATAAGAACAGTAAATGTGATAATTTTAATAACGAAGACGTGCTCGAATGAATCGCTAAAATCGGGATTAAAACGAATAAGTTGTTGCATTTACGGGTTTTACGACAATTAAATTTATAAAATGTCATGATCAGTAAAAGTACTATTCACCAGAAGGTTATAAAATATAAAAATGTAATATTTTTATATATCATCTTAATATGAAGACGTGGACGTAAGAAACGCGAGAAACATAGAAGGTTATAAAATATAAAACTGTAATATTTTTTATATATCATCTTAATACGACAGACCTGTGGACGTACCGAAACGCGAGAACGGTGTTTAAAACGGGAATGAAAGTTATGCTAGTTTTTTCTAAGACCTTGAGATATTATAACGTTTTCGCTTTATAAAACGTTTATAAATTACAAATTGGTGTGATTGCGCTATATAGGATTGTGTATGTTATTTATATCGAATGTGCTTCAGTATTATACGTCCTTATGTTTGATCTAAGGTTGCCTGGATATCGTCCGTGACTCGTTATTCTCACTCTTACTCGATTATTACTCATTCACTTCACTACTGAGGTGAGATCATAGCCCCATGTTTTACTGGTTTTAAATATATTTTAGGGTGAGAACATGCTTTGTTTTACAATTGGACGCAAGAAACTTTGAAATACTTACTGTTTTGGATATTGCATACCATGCAATACTTACTATTTTAGATATTGTATACCATGCAATACTTACTGTTTTGAATAATATATACCATGCAATACTTATTGTTTTGGATATTGTACTCCATGCAATACTTACTCTAAACAATTGCGGTCCTACACTCATACATTTTACAAACCTATGAATTCACCAACTTTATGTTGACCGTTTTAAGCATGTTTTTCTCAGGTTAATAAGGTACAAGAAACAAGGATACATTGGTGGTCTACATTGTGGAGTCATTTCTATAAAGATTTATGTGCATTACATTTTGGGGATAGTTGTCATGTAGAAAAATCTTCGCATTTTCAAGAATGAACAAGTTTAGCCATTGAGCTTTTGTAACAATAATTTATTAAATCCAATGTATCATTTTCAAACGTCACGTTTATTGGTCGTTCTCTCATGTCTTGTACAATGTTATTATGAAGTAACGCTCCCGGATCCTTATTCCGCTGTGACCCATTTTGGGGGTGTTACATAAAGTCTTGTAAAAAGTGGCCGATATCACCACTTATTATGTAAAAGTATGTAAAGAGCGGGATGTAAGAGAAGTTGACCGTTATGGGAACACCAACTTAGGGTGTCTTTATCATTTCTATGATCGAGGCGTTTGTCTATATGTTCGATTCTTTATCATGGAATGGTCGGGGGAAAAGTTAGTAGTAACCGTACCTTATTTGTTGGCTTAATCTATTTGTTTTGTAAATTTTTATTTAACACCCTTTTACTTCCCTTTCCTAGCAACTAACCTTAAGATCTACTCGAACGAGGATGTGATCGAGCGTGCATGTCTATTTTGTCGTTACGGCCATGTATGCATGTCTTAGCTGCCTTGTTGGATGACGACTTTCGGTGAAAGTTAGAAGCTCCCTACCCTATATCATTCTTCATCCTAACCGCTGGTTAAACATGAACAGGGATGTGATCGGATTGTATGTGTCTATTCCGTCGTTACGGCCGTGTATGTACAATACATCTGCCTTGTTGGTGTGGTACTTATGGTGAAAGACTGTTGAATGATCAACCCTAAGCCTTCTTAACCCAATTTATCTTTTGATTTGTTCTTCCTCAGCTTTAGCGATGGAGATGTGTATCCTTGCCAAGCCTATGATACGAAACTAATCACGACTGATCAATTGAGCGTACTACTTAAATGTTGCACCTTAGATTAGTTGAGTGATCTGAGTGTTTTCATTTCCATATTTCGTAAGGAGCTTGGTCATGTACAGGTGATTAGGACAAAACGATGCTTAAACAGAAAATCCTCAACTTCGGTTGGGACACATTTTCATAAATTAAAACTTTTTCTAAGGTCTACTTGAGGACAAGTAGGATTCAAGTGGGGGTGATGTGTTGTAGTGTAGGGTTGTTTTTTATATGATTCAAGTTTTAAATTTTATTTTATGCCGACTATACCTAAAAACAACACTTTAACGGGAAGTGTACCCGGTCAGATGAAGTTTCGTAGTAAGTAGGGTGTCGATCACTAATAGCGAGAGCGTTAATCCTAATTCTATCAGTATTTTAGTTATCTAAGTTAAACCTAAAACTAATGCAAAAGGGGGGTTTCAGCCTAAGAGACTGGCACGGTTTTGTGTATCTAACCTAAGGTTTTGATGACAAGTAAAGCAATAAACACACACAAGAAGACAAGCAAACGATAGAGGAACGGTCGAGAAATAATGTAAGGAAAACGTATCAACCATGAATAATTATATAAAACGCAGGTTTGTTTATTTAGTGCAATGATTGTCTTATCTCGAAGGGCATACCATTCCTAGACTTAGGCGGTACTTCTTTCTAAGACCTAGACACGCTAATCCTGTCACAATTAGACGCATCCGCATAAAGCATCCTTATGTTGATTATAATCTATCTTAGGATCTAAGTAATGGTGCTCTTACTAAACCCTAGCTCATCGAGACTTTACCCACTTACTGCTTAACGGCTCTTTATATACTAGTAGTCCACTGTCCGAGTCCTTACCAATGGAATAAGAACGTACTCGTTGATACCAAGGTCACCTTATGGCTCAACTAAGCTCACTAATCTAAAGGCAAATATAGGTCAATATTTGTGATCCTATGATTCTAGATATATAAATTGCAATATGGAGAGCTATCCCGGACTCTTAGCCTACGCCCAAACAACACCGAAGTTGTAGCGCATTAAATATGTAGGACTAGACCCAGTTGAATGATAGGTCGCATACTTAAGCACGTAAACAAATATAAATTGATAAACATAAACAACAATCAACGATAAATTAAGCTATCGATATAAACAAACCAAACATTAGATCTTCATAAACATGGCTGATACCTAAAGGTATCAGCCGATAGTCATTGTAAAAATACACACGGTTTGATATATGAACGATTAAAGTAAAGAAACCTCGATCGAACGCGTATTCGGTTGCGCGAAGATTACAAGAGTTTTCCTATGATCTTGAGGCTCTTTTCTGACCTTCTATGCTCTTCAGATCGTCTCTTGTTCGACTTGGTAGTTTAGGGATTCACTTGCATGATTAAAATTGAGTTTAGGGTCGTCTATTTATAGTGTCTGGAATCGCGTCGATATGCCGTATCCATCCATGTGGGATACGGCGTATTGGGGATTTCTTGGAGTAAGGACCACGTTTGATATCTTCCAGAATATTATATTGATTCCAGATTTTGAATACGGCTTATTGAGTCCTCTAGATTAGGCGTATTGATCTTTAATCTTCTGTGGTATTTGGTGAGTGCAGGTACGGATACCCCGTATCTTCCTTGATATATACGGTGTATTGGTCTTCAGAATAGTAATCTTCAAAATATCTTAATTTAAGCTCCAGAATGTGCGCCTTTTGCTAAGTTTCACCAATTACTCCATAATTACTGTAATTCTCAAATACAAACGATTAAGTAACAATTCTTTGCAATAACTATACAAAATGGGTTAATATCGTAGGATAAACGATGCTATAAAATATATGTTATTTGATGTCATCAAATATCCCCCCACTTGAATCCTACTTGTCTTCAAGTAGCCTTTAGAAGTTTATAAAAATATATCCCTAAGGATATTTTCCGTTAAAGCATTTATTCGATCTATTACAAGTACACAACCAAACACCTCATGAAATAGGAAGATAAAAACACTCAAATCACTCAACTAATCTATGTGGTAACATGTAACTAATTCACTCAATTGCTCGGTCGTGACGAGTATTCTATCATAAGCTTGGCAAGGATACACATCTCCACCACTAAAGCAGGATTAAGAGTCATTAGGCCGAGATAAGGACCATTGCGAGTGTTAGAAAGAAAGTCGATTTTATTGGACTTATTAAATAAGGATTGTTGGAGGCTTTAGTGAAGAGATGATGTATCTTTTTGTTGTCAGAAGGAAAGGGTTGAAGCACAAAATACTTTCCTTATAATTCCATTTTGTATTGCGGAATAGTACAAATTCAATTTTTAACTTTTCATTTTTCAACTAACATTCCAATAATAACTAACCAACATTCCATTTTTGTTTCAATCAATGGGTAAAAGAGATCATTCAATTATCAATTAGTTATCAACAATGAGTATTATAAATGTTATATATTGTTTACTTTCCTCCACGTCATCATCAACCCTTTTTTATAGATGTATGTTTGCGTTTTTCTGCATGAATGCATGATTATGCCCAACCATCGAACCTTTCAAGAATATAATTCAGTTTTCATAATTCCTCTTTCAAGATTTGTATCAAAATGACTTAGATATTAGTATAGATTTGGCTTGTCTTGCCTATTGCTTAAGCAAACCATATAGTTTCTCAGGTTATAAGTGATCGGTCGTGCATGGGCCAGTCATGTTATACTCATTTTTTTGTTATTCATTTCCAACAGTTGGTTTACGTTTGGTTTGTATTTGTTTTTAGGGAAAATTTCAAATTTAGCCCAAAACACAAAAAAAGCCCACTGTAGCCCTTTCAAAATATTTTTCTAAAAATAGACCAGTGCAACTTGGCATCTGGGCAACTTTGAAAAGAATTTGACACGGGTCTATTTAGTTGCCCAGAAGTACAACAGTTGCCCATATAGTACAATCGGTTGCTCCAAAAAATGTGTATTTTAATATTAAAAAATACCATGTGTCAAATTCTACTCTAAGTTGCCCAGATGCCAAGTTACCCTGGTCTAAAAATGGAATAAAAAAAAAACATTTTTTTAATGAACACAGTGGGGGGTTTTTGGAGGATTTTAGGCTATAATTGGAATTTTCCCTTATTTTTATGTATGTGGTTTAGCTTTAGTTTGAGTTTTTGCGCAAAAAGTGTAGTGTTTTTGGTTTTGTCACTTATACTTTAACGATATACACTAGTTATTAGTCCTTTAATGTTTACTTTTTAGAAAGGTAGTCTTTAGTAGCTTTAAATATTTTTTCCTAAAATTTATAAAATTTAGTTTAAATTTAGTGTATTGTTTTATTTAAATTATGTAATGTTTTTTTAATGTGTAATAAATAAATAAAAGAAAAAAAACTGTGGGATGTAAAAATATCTTGTAACTTGAGTAATGGGAGAAACTATTTTTTGTTTAAGTGTCTATAAGTTATAGGATGAAAAGGTGATGTGACAAGAATTTTCACTGTAACACGATGCCATAACTTAGATTGTACTTTGTACTCTAACTGTTAAATTTATTGAGAATGAGCATATTGCCTATTAGTGGACTATTAGTTTGTATGTTGTATTATATGTATTGGGCCAAGTTTATATAGTTGTTTAGCACTCGTATCATTGTATATGTTGTAATTATCATCATTATAGGTCAAGGTATAAAACTCTATTTTACATGGTATCAAAGCCTTAGGTACAACCCATCACAAGATAGTTGTCCTTCGATCATCGGCTATTTGCCGGTGATCTGGAGGGAAAACCCATTATTTTGCTTTATTGTTTTTGTTACATGTCATGTTTGCACTATAGTATCATATGAATGTTATGTGAATAAGAGAGAGGAGGTAGAGAGTATTTTTCATTATTTTTAAAGTTTTCATTCAAAGGAAAAATAGAAGGGAGGTTGGGAGAAGTGATTACAAAATATAAAGAGACTTGTATAAATACACCTACTGAATGGGTATTTATACTTATTGACTTACCCTATCTACTTTTCCTACTTTAGTCAAACCTTGGTCAATATTACTTAAGTTTGACCAAGATAGACATTATTACAATATAATTACTATCTAAACTATAAACTTTACAGTGACCAATTCTATTTAATAATAAACGCTTTTCTTATTTCTAATAATCTATCACTAATGTTGTATTATCTTATGGTCGACTCATTGCGGGGTAGAATAGAATTGGTTCTTCCTTCACGACATGATTCCCTCACCTTCTCATCTGCACACGGTTGCCTTAGACATGTGTTATTTTATTTCAATATGCTTTAATATATCACGATCTAATTCACCAGTAGTGGTGGTTTCTTCCAAGGCTCTGATTTGAAGATCTTAAGCTTTACTTCTTTCAAGACTCTTTCCACCGTTGCATCACATAACTTAACAATCTCAGTCAAATACATAACCCTTTTCTCTTCTTTGTTATTTAGGTAAATTAAACTCATACTTGGTTTATCCATAATAGAGTAAGGATCATGAGCTTCCATACCAGGGAATGTTAATGTTGGTGCAGTTAAGTTTACCCTAATCTGGTAACTTTCTATTCCCAACTGAAAATCATGAACTCTCTCTAAAACTATCTAGTTACCAGTGATTGCCAAAATATATTTCCCCCTTTCTCCTCCTTCAAGAGGAGCAGCATCTTAATGATGGTCATCGTGATGTTTTTTGCGAAAAGCATAGGAACTAGAAGATATTTATGATTTTTCAAACTTTGCTTTCAAAATGTCCCACAAATCAGGATCATCTGCTTGATCTTGATGATTTGACTTCGTTGTCAAATACAATTGATGTTGTAAATCAGAAGCTGATGTGGTAGCTGTTGATGAACTTGTTGTTGGATATAAATTAAGAGTAATGTTCTGCATGTGTTCTGAAAAAGTTCTACAATTATTCCAGGTGCATGAGCGGCGAATTCTTTTAAAATTAACTTAGGTACATTTGTTGGTGCAATTTCCCTGTCTTGATTAACCGCAAGGTTAACTAATCTTGTAATTTCTTCTTTAAGCATCTCATTTGTATTTGCAAAAGTAAGCTCAAGCACAACATTATTGAAATAATCAAGAACTTTTCGAATCTTTCCCATAAAAAACTCATTTGTGACAAATGTAGATTTCAGATGTATCTTGATTAGTCCACGTCGTCTGCATATGCCAGCAATACTTCCTGGAAGAATCTTGGATTTAATAGAAGTAGATCTAGCTTTGATTTTAGCATTTGGATCTGATTTTAACTTTGGATGTGTAGCAGTGGGAAGGTGATATAGTTGTTGTCAATTCTTGAGATAAAGTCTTATCCGAAGATAAGGTTTTCTTAGGGGATCTAGTTGGTGAGGAAATTGGTGTCTGCATCTTCTTTTTCCTAGTCCCCAAACTACCCGTCTCATCCTTCTTCTCATCATTATTTGCCTTGTCATCATCCTTCTTATCATCTTTCTTCTCCTTCTCAGTCTCATCATCATCATCATCAATATTTTCTGGATGTTCCTTATGACTCCTGGGCTCTAGCCTAGTACCGGACTCATCATCATCATTAAGCATGGAATCAGCAAACTTACTAGCATACGATTCTTCATCATCTTCACCTTCAACCATCTTTTCTATCTCCTCCTCTAATTTCTCTTACACTTTAGCTATATTTTCTCTAGCTTCAGTGGCTAAATTAGTTTTGTGTAGAGTGAGACCTAGAAGGGTTGCCTCAGCCATATCATCCTTTTCTTGATCATCACCTGGAGGTGGAACTGGAGTAGTACTTGGTTTCTTTTGCTTGATGGTGACTTTAAGCGATTTTCTTGGTGAACTTGTTTCTCCAACAATTTGCTTTCTCTTCTTTTTTTGAATAATATCAATAGTAAGGGTAGGTGACCTAAGGGCGCTAGGTGTATTCCTATGCGTTCCTTGGGTAGATACAATCGGTTGTGGTTGAATTGTTGGAACGTCTACCCCGACAAACATCTTCATATATTCCTTATACTCCTCGGTGGCATGGATGTCATCAGTAATAAACTCATCTAGAATTAGCATTCCTCGAACTGTCACATTTCCCGTAGTGTAAACACTCACCAACAAAATATCATCTTTAATGGAATGATAATCCTCTTCAAGTCTCAGAGGAATGGAATCAAATTTCTTCATTAAATCAACAATGATGAGCTTCGTGAAATGAGGATACTAAATAACATCTTTCTTCTGCAGTACGCAGTTAAGAAGGTCCCACCATAGAAGAGCAGCATAGTCAACATGGACACAGTTGACCACAACATGAAAAATCTAAAGTATGTTGATCTTTGTTTGATCACGCACAAATGTTCTTGTAGTTAGACCATGGTTGAACACCTTGAACATGGTCTGCCATGGTTGAGCAAAAAACTTCGTATAGAAAGCGCTCACTTTATCAACAACTCCTTGATATCCAACGATCTGCATGAACGGTTGAATGAACTTCATTGTTGTTGGTGCCATAAATAGATTTTTAGTAGTTTCTACTGGTAGATCGAGAGTAGATCTGAACATATCCATAGTGTAAACAATCTCTTGTCTATCCATCTTGAACTTAATAGTGTCATTAGTATCTGGAACCTTGCTGACGGTTTTCCAAAACTGTTAAAGATAAACAAATGGAACATCTATTGTTGCAGTGAGAGCATAACTTAGAGGATGATCAAGCAACAATTGTCTCATAATCTTGCATTCTGATGAGCATGAGATATTCTGGAGCACAACATAGTTGTTGCATCTCCTAATGCTTTGAAATTTAGGAACAAGTTGATTAACAGGTATGAGTTGTTGAGCCATGATGAATACTGTATCATGAAATGAAGTGATTAGTGAAATGAGCTATATTATGAAATACCAAATTTATATAACATTTTGTCGCTTTCCTCTATGTTGTTTTTATTATGCTCTTGGCCAATTCTTTTTGAGCATATTATGATCATTTTCTTTCTCATGTGCCAATTCTTGCTTTTTCAGACATATGCCATACGCTTTATTCGTCTTATTCTTTTTGTCTCATTTTGTATGCTTTGGCATTTCGTTTTCGGGCATACTTGGATTTGCTTTTTCGCGTATGGATTTTTTCTCTCTTTCTATTTGAGTTTCCTCACCAAAAAGCATTTGTGAAATATTACTCTTTTAAGAATAATAAAGATATACTTTGATTTTGAAAATACCAATTTGGCAAAAAACACGTGTAGTAACAACCATTGATGTTTTAAGAAATCTAAGAATACAACTTTATATTCTTAAAAAAACTTTTCAGTAAAAGAGTACCACTTTTTGACACACAAGTACAGCATTTTGATAGAAAAATTGAGATAAAATTTCCAAAATCACAAGTTTTTCAAATTTGTTTGAAAAATGATGATTATATAGCCAAACTTGTGAAACAACAACTGGATGGAAAAAGTACTAAGTCACTCACTCCTCATTTTGTTCATTGTAGAAATCGGTCGAAACCAGACATGACTTAGACCAGTTACCCAATTGCGTTAAAAAGTCAGTCATAAACCATTTGGAACGGTTTGGAAACACTCTTTTTCAAAACTTTACAATTTGTCTTTGAAACATGAGAATCCATTTGAAACATGATCACAGACATTTAAATCACAATCATTCGTTCATTTTCTCAACTCATTTGAATTTTGATCACTGAATGAAAAATTTAGTTAACAAAAACATACTCTTATATATGATATTTGGATGGTCAGTAGATTGCTCCTTCCTTATTCTGTTAAGTTCAGAAAATGTTCGTAACCAGACATAATCTTCACCATTTTCCCCATATATCAATATAAAAATATGAATTTATAACAAAATTTATCATTAGATTTGTTAAATGCCATTTGTTTAACGTTTAAGCCCATTTGAGTATTCGTAAACAATTTAGCTCAATATAGTGGATATCCGAAACCCATTAATGAATATCTGAAACCCAAAATATTTAGCCCATTTAAAATTTATGAAACCCATTTATTCAGCCCAATAAACCTTATACGAAATCTTATGTTGGCCCATTTTAACATTTACGAAAGCTTTAGATTTGGCCCAATATCATTTACGAAACCAGTTTTATCAGCCCAATTGAATCTATGAAACCCAATTCAGTTTATGAAACCATTTAGAAGTTTACGAAACCGAAACCTATACAACATTACTTTAGTAGGACAAAATTTATGGTAAGAATGATAATCAGAATGGTTTATCGTATTTTAAATGTTAATCAGAATGGTTTATCATATTGTAAGCCCTTGATTATTGATGGCGTATTTTGTTTTATAAAAATATTTTTCTACCAAGTTTATAAATTTATAAAACTCGATTCTACCTAACACCAATAACAGGCAGAGAACACGATCGTGGGTAGTTTAGAATGGTAAATCCAAGGTTTGTCCCATGAGTAAGTGTAATTAGTTTTAATTTGGAATGTCATCTCGTTTTGAAACATGGTTTTTGATTTGAATTGACAGGAATTAAAAATAACAATAAAATAAATAACTAAAAATAAAAGAGTTGGAGATATCAAGAGAGAAAATGTGCTAACCTAGTTACTTCATTACTGTTGTTATGAAAATGCATTCCTGTGCAATGTTAAAAACTCATGGTTTTCTTTAGCGGTTTTCTAAGTCGGATAGACTTGAATGTGCATATTTAGTCTATCCTATACTTCCTGCGATTCCGAGTCAGTCCCAAATCATCTGGGAGGTAGGTTATCTAGGTTGCAGTGATTAATTCCAACTATTTCCAAAACATATCTAATAATCTATAAAGATTATTAACCCTCTTTGAAAGAGTTCCTGTGCTTTTTAAGTATATTAAATGATAAGTGCGGTGACCGGTTAGTTCCTACACCAGGTAAGGAGCTAGGTAAGTGCCATATGTCTATTTAATCCTGTCTCCCACACTATGTAGTTATGGGTGTGTATGTGGAGTGGTAGCGTGTGTGGTGGTGTATTGGGTCGGGTTGTTAAGTGATCCTCCCTAGTACCCATTGGATCCCATATTGACTAGATAATCTAATTATGGGGCAAGCTAGGTCCAAACCACCCATACTACCAAAACCCAGGGTTACACGATAGTCAAGGAATATCTAATGAACTATACTAAACAGGAAACAATCATAACAAAAGTAATTACATAACTAGGCCAGCACTTTAAGTGCTTAGCCCGACCGTTATCATGATAAAGACACAACTATTTACAACGTCTTGATCATAGATAAAAAACAACAACCTAAGTTGGCGTTCCCGTAACGGTCAACTTCCCAATCTTCCCAAAACTTTACATACTCTACAAATATAAATTTAAAACTTGATAATCAAATAATTAACCCTACACGACAGCACATCAGTAACCCAATACATGGTTACGCCGTAACACTGCGGCTTTCCTTCTTTAAGAGATAATGTTGGTTACGGCGTAATTAAAAATCTCGTTGCGTCGTAACCCTTAGTCAGCAATAATATATTTTCCATAAATAATAGATTACGGCGTAACTATCTGAGACGTTACGCCGTAAAGCCTCGTCAGCACCGAATCTTCATATTTAATAAATAATCACGACTTTGATTTCTTTCCTCGAATGTAGTTACGGCGTAACTAGTTGTATTGTTACGCCGTAATGCTATTTTAGTCATGATCTTCTTTCCATAGTAATGGTTACGGTGTAACCAATAATTGATTACGCCGTAATCGTTGCTTGAGTGACGTAATTTGCATGAGATGTGTTACGGCGTAACCTTAAAAAGGTTTACGCCGTAATGTCTTGTAAATATTTACATTTTACGTCCTTTTCCATTGATAAATGATAATTACATGCATTTCACCTGAAAATCACAAAATAGCAGAAAATATCTTGTTTTCATATGTTAGTGACGTAAATGCAAGTAATTTAGGGGATAAAATGATACTAAAAAGTATGAAATATTTGATGTTATCAAATATCCCCCCACTTGACTTCTACTTGCCCTCAAGTAGAACCTGTTAAAACATTTCATAAAAAGATTTCTCGAGAATAACTTCAAGAAATGAATTTATAAAACTCTTATGTTAGAAAATATCAAAGCCGAACACCTCACGAAAAGGGGATAAAAAGTCACTCAGCTCTCCACTAGTATAAGTGTTTCATTTTCGGGGTGGTCGCTCAATTGCACAGTCATAGCATGTATTCTATCATAAGGTTGGAAAGTACACAAATCTGCACCAGTTAGAATTAGGGTCTAAATAACTCTCAAAGGCAACAAGGGTAATATTGTTTTTAAAGGGTGATAAAGGGTTAGGATAGACATGGGATACACATTTAATGGTTGTTAATAAAAACACAAAACAAATAGTCTAAAGCAATCTAAGGTTGTCATAACTAGCTACTGTCCATCCATGGGTCCAAGAGTCAAAGTCTGAAAATCTGATCTTCAATAATGGGCTACTAGCTCCATTCTTCATAAGTATCGGTATGACTTTGTGTAATAATGGGCTACTAGCTCCATTCTTCATACTTACTGAGATGTTTGGTGCAATAATGGGCTACTAGCTCCATTTTTTTATTTTGCACCATCTTTACATTTTTTTAACACATGGGTGGTTTTTGTTTCACCTACTTTTCTTCCACATTCTCATGGATAAGATATACAAATGTTAACAGGATATAATCGATATATATGCCCTCCTTGAAACATTCGATATTATACGCACATCCCCTCACTTGAGATAAACAACGTTGAAAGTGGTGATACAGGGGGGTCTTTATAAATGATAACTGATTGGTCTTCCACGAATGCATATAATTGTCGTTCCCATTCCCCCCGAACCATGGACTTAAGTAGCCAAAAATTTCAACACAAAGAAAACTATAGACTACAGGGAGATTAATGGAAATGGTGTAACGATACATATAACATTGGGTGAAAACATAGATTGGTTTAACAAGGGTGATCTAGGGGTATCTTGCACTAATAATGAGTGCAACAAAAGGGTTTATCACGGGAGGTCGACAAGTCAGTGTAACAAGTCGATAAACACACATATAGGCTATTTGGGTGATTTCCTAAGTGTTGCCTTCTTGAACTATCTATTCCTGCTAATCAATTAGGTCTCAAAATAATGTACATGCCAAGTTCTAAAGTCTACAATACTACCAGCACACTCAATATTTTGGTGGATTTTTGAGTAATATGATAGAAACGGAATATTAGGCTAAAATCTCACCAAGTAAAGGTTAATGTGCATTCGTCAAATATTAATTCTAGTTATTTAAGAAAAATTTGTCAAAATTTTTAAAATTGGCATAATTTTCAAAGAAAACTAGAAAATCAAAGGCAAAACATACGTCAAGTATTAATTCTACTCCCATCCCCCCACTTGATTTGTACAATGTCCCTATTGTACATTAAGGAAATGAAATAAAAAGGAAAGAGTAGAATTAAGACAAGAAACTCCCTGAGCATTGCTTTGAAATTTGAAATTTGGCGGAAATCTTTAGATTATTTCCGTCTTCTCGCAAGCTCTTTATCCCATGTGATCACAAAACAAACCAAAGCATAAAATTGTTCTACAAGAATTATGAAGTGTACAGGAAATACAAACCTAACTCACTTTCGTAGGAATCACGGTTTCATTTAGCATATGCAACAAGCCTTTTAAACCACTTGGTGGCCCAAGTGGACGAGTTTAGTCTCGTGAGGGCTTCCAGAGAACATACCCACAAAGTCCATTTACGTATACAAGGTTTAGACATGTTTAAAACTTAAATTTTTAAGGATTCAGAAGGAGGTTACGGCGTAACTCCGATGGTTACGTCGTAATCAAGTGGTAAAATTTTTTAAAGTTTTTAACCCGAGTTACGGCGTAACCAGGAAATGGTTACGTTGTAACTTAGTGGTTACGGCATAAACTAAAAGTTGTTACGCCGTAGCTCTACAGATTCAGCAAGGTTACCACATGATTTTGAGTCGAGCCGGTCTTGATAATTGCCTCTTAGCTACTGGATACTGTAAAACAAAGTAAGAAACATGCAAATCAACTAGTGCAAAAAGAAAATTTTATTAAATAAAGGTTGGGTTGTTTCCCGAAAAGCACTTTTGTTTATTAACGAATCTTTAAGTTAAACTCATGCTCATTCTACGTCATCCCGTCATCAATACATCCCCGAATCCAATCTACAACTCCCTGATCATGTTTGTACTCGTTTCCTAAACTAAGGCAACCTCTGTAAAATCCTTTAATCTTTTTTTTCAGGTTTATGGATTCCTCTTTTCTTATCTTCGTCATTGACTTTTAACAGGGGTCCCATCGAGTTATGCTGTTTCACCGTTAGTTTCCTAAAGGCTTTTTCAAGCTCTTGGCATATGAATACTTAATCATAATCATTACCGATTTTAAACCAAAATGTTCCTTTACCCTGGTCTTCAACTAGTCCTATTTGTTCTTTGAAAGGGCGTCCAAATAGAACTTCAGTTAATCCCTTTTCCACAAATTCACTAATGTTTTCAAGAATGATGAAATCAACCAAGAATTGGTGATTTCCTATAAACACATGTAATTTTTTAGCAAGTCCCACCATGTTGATTCCTGAATACATTAGCTCATGTTTCATGATGGTGTTATAGGCTTTCTTGGATATTATGTTAAAAGGGGTTTGAGGTTCGACATAGGGGTTAAAATTAACAAATCCTATTTTGCAAGAGAGTTGTAACTTATTAGGGTTGTGTAGATGGATTCTACCACCGCTTTTTAAAAATTTGGTTTTAGCCTCTTCATAGGTTAGAATCACTGGATCCAGGTCATCCCACATGTTGTCTATATCGACAAAATCTTCCAATCATATGCTCATTCTTTTATCATGATAATAGGGCACCATACTGAAATCTTCCTTAATTTCAGTTGATTCTGATGTTTCGTATTCGGGTGATAAGTAATTTTCAAAGTCCCATAAACTATCAAATTCTTGCGTTTTATCAAATTCGTTTATAACGTAAATAGGATAAATAGATGTGGGAGATTCTCTCTTATTGATATTAGAAACTACTTCGTCATTTCCAACTCCTAGAGAGATCTTTTTACCGTAAAACACAACTTTTCATGAGCCGTTGCCAACATAGGTTCTGCCTAGGATAATCAAGACAATTTCATCTTCCATTTTGGTCGAGAATGAGAAAAAAACATGACACATCGAAATTACTAATCTTTAATCTAGTACATTTTCTTATCCCGTTTTGGTAGATTGCATGGATCCTAATCAGCCATTTGATAGCCCTTTAATTGGTATTCAAGCTTCCATTCTAAATTTTGATAAGGAATAGGGAATAATGCGATACTTGCCCCCAGATCATCTAAATCAAAACTATAGGAGTGGTTACCTGATAATACAAGGAAGGATGACACCTTCCAGGATCGTTTCTTTTGGAGGAAGTTTATTTTGAAGGGTAGCGGAGCAGTATGCGGGTAAGTCCTTGATTTCATAAGAAAATACTTTTTGTAATTATTGTTTTGGTTTATCATGAGTTGCAGATGGTTCCTTATTCTCCTCAAGTATGCCGCCTTTTACCTTTCCACCAAAATGTCTCAAGTCATATAGTGTGTTTAGGTTTGTGTGGGAGATTACTTAAGGCGAATGGCTTACATTTTGCTCTAATCATTCTATAGAGGACTCATGATTATTCAACTTAGATTAGAACTCTCATGATCTTCTTCCTCACTCATTTTGGATTGCTATCTTTTGCCGATTCCTTCAGACATTGCTTAAATTTGTCTTTGAGGTTGGTTGAACGATTGCTAGGTTTAGTGTAGGTCTCATCGTAGTTGATTTCACTAGACCTTATGCTTTTAACCTCAACATAGTTATTTTTCTGGCATCATCCATATTCATTTTACCGAAAAAAAAAAAAATCCACTTTAGCTCTTCTATAACGTGAATGTGTGTTTTAGCTTTTCGGTGATAACACATAATGGGTTAATGGTAGTCATGTGATTGATGACATCAAATAATTCTATTTTATAGCATCATTTATCCTATGTAATTAACCTATTTTATATAATTATTGCAAATAATTGTTACTTAATCGTTTATATTTGAAACTGGCAGTAAATATGGAGTTTGGTGGAATATTACAAAAGGCACCATTTTGGGCCTTAAATAAAGATATTTTAAAGATTACTATTCTGAAGACCAATATGCTGTATCCATCAAGGAAGATACGGCGTATCCGTGCCTGCACTCACCAAAGACCACAAAGGAAAGAAGATCAATACGCCGTATCCAAAAGAAGTCAATACATACGTATTGAAATATAGTATCTGAATACTGAAATATCGAAACGGTGTCCTACTCCAAGAAACCCCCAATACGTCGTATCCAATCCCTTGGATACGCCGTATCGAACCGACTTCCAGACCCTATAAATACAAAACTCAAAAACGAGTTTTAAGTGTGCTAAATCATATTCTCGATACCTAAACCATAAAAGTCAATTTTTAAAATAAAAAAAGTGCAGAAGATGTCTTGCAACCAATATCCAATCCATAGAAGACAACGAGTAATTTCCTTATACTTTTTGTAATCGTTCATTTAATGTATCATCGTTAACTAGGTTAGTTTAACCTTAGCTAAAAGAAATTAATCCTGTATTAATTATGATGTATAAAGTTTAATACCTTCGGGTATTAGCCATTATTATGAAGACTGAATGTTTGGTTTTGTTTATATCTCGATTGCTTAATTTATCGTTGTAAAAAAAAATAACATACATGCTTTATTTTATGTTATCAATTAAACTTGTTTACGTGCTTTTGTATGCGACCTACCATTCAAATGGATCTAGTGATATGGACCAAGTAATCTAGAGTATGGGATAACTCTCCATATAGTGATTTATACATCTAGAATCATAGGATCACAAATATTGTCCTGCTAAATCTGTGTCTAGGATACGCTTCGGGCTTAACTAGTTAATTGTATATTTCCAATGGTTTATTGAATGTGTTGACTAGAAGATGAACCTTGATAATTCAACAAATACGTATTGGTTCCATTAGATAGTTGGACAAGTAGACTACTAAAGTATAAATTGCCTTTAAGTAGTAAGTGGGTAAAAATCTCTATGAGCTAAGGTTTAACAAGATCACCATATCACAATCCCAAAGATAGATTTATAAAAAAGTGAATAGGTCTTTATGCGGATGCTTTAATTGTGACAGAATTAATGTGTCTTGGTCCTTTAGGATACGTCCCGCTAATCTAAGAATATATGCCTCTTTGAGATAGTAATACATTGCACTGAATAAACAAACCAACTCTAATCAGATTAATGAGGCTAATACAGTATTTTCTATCATTTGAGCGCATTACCTCTCTTTAATCTTATGTTTAAATTTGCTTTGCGTCGTTAAAGTGTCTTAAATATGATTGTAGTCACCAACCAAACCCGTGCAGTCCACTCATGCTTAAACTCCCCTTTTACCTTTAGAATTAGGATTAGTACTAAACAAGATTAGCATAGAGTTAGGACTTATATTAGATTAAACACATAGAATAGATAACCAAAATATAAATAATTGAGAGATATTAAACCGTCGATTCCAGTGTTCGACACCCTACTTACCACCGAAATCTACACCGTCCGGTACACTGCACGTTAAAGTGTATTTTTGGTTAAGTCAAAAAAATATAAATTTAAAACTTGAATCATAAAAATAAACACCACACAACGACACATCAAGTTTTTGGCGCCGCTGCCGGGGAGTGAAAATTAATCTTGATTTTTATTTTATGTTTTGGTTTTTAACATTAGATTAGATCTAACCCTTAGGAGTAGTGTTAATTAGATTAGTGTATATTCTTGTATATTTTGTATATTTTTTAGTTTAATTGTTTGCTTGTAAATTTGTGTGTTTAATTTAACTGTTTGCTAATACACTGTTCTGGTCTAAAACTGAATACGGCGTATCCACTTCCATTGGATACGGCGTATCCAACTTTCTGTCCAATACATCGTATTGATTCAACTGATTAATACGGCATATCCACTTCCATTGGATACGGCATATCGATCACCTGAAACAGAAACAGAAACATAATCTTAGTTTTCGTATTTTATTTTCGTGCTAAAATTTTTTCTATCTTTCTTACCCTTGTTACAGGAAGTACTTATCAGAGCTAGTCGATTGAAGAAAGTTATGGCAGATAAGGGAAAGAAGTCAAGTATGGAAATATTTGCACCTAATGATAAAGCAGATTACTATTCTAGGATTACAAGTATTACTGTTAACGAGAAAAATGCTTACGAATTGAAAGAAAATTCTTAGATGATCTGCACAACAATGCTTTTAGTGTAACAAACGGAAAGGACGCAGTTGAGCATATTGAATATAATATGTGCTTAATTACACATATTTTATACCCAATAAAACGAGCTTAAATGACCAAAAACAGACAAAAACTGCCAAATATATGTTTGTTTTGCATTTGTGTTGTGCAGGAAACGGATATTCATAAAAGGACGAAAGACAAAGCCAAAAACGGACAAAAACAAGCACGGAAACAAAAAGAGCTGAAAAGTCAAAAGCCAGGGTCAAAAAGTCAACAAAAAGTCAACCCCGACAAAGTCAAAGTCAACCAAAAGAAGAAAATGCAAGCTTAAGGGACGAAAATTGTCATATCCCAAAGTTATGGAAAGGGGATAAAACTACAAGGGTTAAATTTGCAATTCAAGGAAAGTATACAACTTGAGGGGGCTTTCCTGCCAAACCCTTAAAGTTGCAATACACAAGGACCACCCATGTAATTACCCTATACAAGTTGAGGGGGCATTTCTGCCAAACCCTCATACTTGTACCACACAAGGACGAATTTTGCAATACTCCTATATAACTTGAGGGGCCAATTATGTGAAAACCAAAACCCTAACCCTAAAACAGTTACAACTTTTACCCTTTACCCCCAAATCCCTTTTCACCCGTCATCCCTAACCCACTTAACAAAGCCACAAACTAATTTTCCTGCCCTTTTCAAAGTACAAAGTCACGGGTGTTCTTCCCTTTCTTTACCTTGTAAACTTTCAATTCCACCATGGATAAACCTTTCCCCCCTCCTCCACTATCATTCCCACCAGCCCTAAAGCATTGCCATGTTGGCAATCTCACCTTTCTCAATGTTCATTAACCGAATCGATGGCTGGGATGAACTCAAAGAAGCACAAAAGCTTATCAATGGCTAAAAAGACTGTTTTGGACTCTCTCACAGAAGAAACACACTTTGCAAGATTGAAGATTTAGGATTTAGTATAAATAGAGGCTATTATGAGCCGAAAATGAATTAAGGTCATAGCAAGTTTTATCTTTTCTAATAAAGTCCCATTTTTAGCTTATTTACGGCTTATTGCAACTATATATTGATCTTTGTATTAACTTTTAAAGTTTAATGAAGTTTTGAGGTTTTTATGCAAATTTCCCGTTTTTAAGTTTAAGTTTCAAGCAATTAATAAGCTTTGAATTCTGTTAAAAAGCCCTTAACTTAGCTTATTTATAAGCTAAGTTGAGTAAATAACAAGTGAAAGTTAAATTGGAAAAGTCTTGTACTTGAAAAACCACTCAAAAATACCACAGCTTGTTACTTTGGATGATAAGCCGGATTTGGATGGGCTTATGGACTATACCAGCTTATTTCTAATAAGCTGGAGCTTGTAGATTGAGCTTTCAATAGCTTATTTCCCTTGTTTAGAGCAAAGGGCTTGGTAAGTTCTCATTTTCCAATTTTAGCTTATTTTGTGCATTTGCTTATTTACAGCTTATTATTGCTTATTTTCTTTTTGGGTATGCTTATTTATGCTTATTGTTGCTTATTAGTGCTTAAAATATAAGTGTTGTAGTTTAAAATTCCATTGTGCAAGTTTTTCTCATTTTCTGTCTTAATTAGCCTAGTTACTGTCACTTTTTATTTTAGCTTATTTCAGTGCTTATTGAGAGTCAATTTTTGCTTATTTATGTTTTTTATGTATGTGTGCTTATCTGTCTTTGAATTCCATGGCCTAAATCATCTTAAATAAGCTTAAAAAGCCTTTTACAGATTTTAAAGGGGTGTTTGGGATAAGGACCAAAATGGGTCAAAAAGGTTTAAAAATGCAAATGGGTTAAGGATACAACTTTGATAAGCTGTTTTAGTGTCAATTTAAGCTTGTTTTATAGATTTTAAGCTTTAAAAATCATTTTCATAAGCTTATATAGCTCACTGTCCAATTCTGTCAAAATTGGACAGTGGCTTGAGCTTATTGGGTTAAGCCATCCCATAAGCCTTGGTGTGCCTTGTTTGTAACTCTATTTGAGTGTTAATTTGCATATGTCCATCTGTTTTATGCTTGCATTGACCATAAAATGCAAATGGGTCAAGTTTGTATGTTTTCTGTGATTAAGCAAATCAGCACCAAACTCACTCTTTGATAAGCTTTTTCTCAGCTTATTAGTTTTTCAAAATCCAAACAAAAAGCATTTTCTTAAAGCTTTTAAAGCATAGTTTTTAGAAATTCAAACTTTGAGCTTTTTGGAATCCAAATAAGCACTTATTTTCAAGCTTCAAAAAGCCACCCACACTTAGTGTATGCTGTTTTGCACAGCAGACACTAAGCACAAGTGTGCTTTTTCCAAGCTTATTTAAGGGCTTATTTCTTCTTCAAAATCCTTTTAAAAAGCTGTTCTAAATATTTTTTTGGCCAATCTTTCCAATGGCATAAGCCACAAGGTCTGAAACTTTCATCTTCAAGCTTATTTTTAAGCTTAAAAAGTGACCCAGAGGCTGAATTTGTGCTTGTTTTTACCCATTTAGCTTATTTGTGCTTATTTAGCTTATTTGCCTTTCTGTTTAGCTTATTTGTGTTTAGTTTAGCTTATTAATCATGTTTAAGCCCATTTAAGCTTTTCCATAACTTATTTTAAGCTTATTGAGCTTAACTGCTCATTTGCCAAAACTTAAGTTGTGGCCAATAAGCTAAGAAAGCTGTTTTCAGCTTATTTGATTTGTTCTTTTTAACTGCATTTTTACTTATTTGTGCTTATTAGGGTAAGTTGTAGCTTATTTGAGCTTATTTAGTTAAAAATTCTAAGTCTTAGTGTACTTATAGCTTAATAAGTTAAGTCTGCCACTTTTAAGCCCGTTTTCCAGCTTATTTATAAGCAATCTCAAAAAGTTGTAGTTATAAAAATTGTTAAGCTCAAGGAGCTTAACAAGTTTGTGTAAAAAGTTTTGAAAAAAAAGGGAGATAAGGGGAAACCCGGGTGAGCAAGACTCGAACCCGGGTCTCACCCTCAATACACCCCTTTTATAACTCTCTTACCGCTGTGCCCTTGGGTCTTTTCTGTAAGACCCTTGGGCACTTAGTTATATAAGGGGGTTTTGCCCCTTAAAGCTATAAGCTGTTTACAGCTTATTTCGGCTTATTTATAAGCCGAATTTCGGGTTTCTTATTTTTCTTAGGTTAGTATTAGTGTAAAGTATTTTAGGTAATTTTTTCAGAATTTTTAAAAATAGTTTAGTATTTTTTTATAATTAATTTCGCACAAAAGTTTTAAAATTTCATACAAACAAAGAAAATTTCAAAAATTATCAAATTTTTTTTTTCTTTTTTAGAAAATTTTCTTTAGTCATAATTTACGTAGGAAAAATATAAAAACTTTTGTAGGGTTAATTTTTCAAACTTTTGATTTTTAAAGAACGGGTCCCGGGTACGGATTTTGTCTTGACTCGTTTTTGGGTCAAACGACCTCCGTTTTCAGTCTAGTCTTTTTCATTCTTCATTATTAGTCCCCTAGAGTAGTTTAGAAGTAAAAATTTCTTTGTAGGGTTAATTTTGAAGATTTTAGGTTTTTGACCCCTTGTTCGGGATTCGTGCTCTCGTTTTTCAGCTTAATTTCATAATTTTTAGGTTTTTCTTAATCGTTTTTGTTTGTTATTGTTTAACTTAGCTTTCCACACTCTCAAATCATTTCTCTCATTCAAACTCCAATCTTCCGACTGTATCGATTCTCCAGTCCAGCCTCGTTGGGGATAAACGACCCGGGAACATTCTATACTACTTCTCGGTTTTATTGATTATTGTAGTTTTTTGGATTATATATATTTTATATTTTATTATATTATATATATAGTTTGAAAAATTATTAATCAATTTTTGGCGCCGCTGCCGGGGAGGCTGTGAAACCGTTTATCGTTACGTTTGTCAAGAAGTGTTTGAATCTGTGAATATTATCATATAAAAAAAAGTACAAAAATATTTTCATTTTTAGTATAATTATCATTTAAAAGAAAATCTAAAAAAAAGAAAACCAAAAAAAAAATATAAAAACATTGTCTTTAATTATCAATAAAATTCACAAATTGATAAAAATACCAAAATATAATATTCCCAATTGAGGTATTATCATAATAACTTCCGGTGAACTTGTTGGTTCCCAATTCGAACAAAAGATTTAAAAACTTGCCTTTTTGGATTATAAGCTTTTGGAAGGGGATCCAAAGATGGAAGGGATCCCAAGGACTTTACTGGCTTATCTTAGGATAAGTCAGAGCTGTTGATAAGCTCTATGAAGCATATAAGCTTCTGTTTAGCTGAAGCTTTCTGTAAGTTCTCATTTATTTCCTTTTGTCTTTAAAATTTTAGCTTAAATAATAGCTTATTTGCTTATTAGTTTTGTTTGAGTGCTTATCTGAGCTTATCTTAATCTTTTTGTGCTTATTAATCATTTGAATTTAGTTAATTTAGATTAGATCATAGTTTACTTTATATCTTGTTTTAAAATAATAAAAACAAAAAATAAGTAGCTTAGCTTTAGATTCTTAATTCTAGCTTAAATTAGTTGATGATTTGTGTTTGTTAAGCTTGTCATAAGCTAATTAATATCTGGTAATAAGGTCTTGTTTTTAAAATTTAATTTCATAAGCCCAAATGACAAATTCTGTCTAAGTATAAGGGAGTGTTTGGTTAAGTGTGTTTTGACTTTAAATAGTCAAAGTAACTTGAATTTTTTTCTTTGGTCACTTTTGTTTGCATATTTGATTAAGTTTTAAAGAGGTTTTCTAAGTTAGTTTAAGCTTAAAATCATCTTGTGGCTTATTATTCTTGTCTCAACACCAGGAGAGCTTTTTCCTCTAATAATTTCTTTGAATTTTTGATCCCAACTTCATTGAGCTTGGATCTTGCTTGTGTGGACTAAAACTCATTCAATAGGAGGGTGTTGTGTCAGATTGACCACAAAGGTATCCAGCACTTCTGTTTGCTTACTTGTCAATTACCATCAGCGAGTAGTAAACATATTACTACGCTGACTTTTCTAGCATCATTGTTAAGGTAGTTGCAATTGTAGATTTAGGATCTTAGGAATTTCAGCTAGCTTAAAACTGCACAAATAGATTAAAATAATTTAAGACTCATTTCATTTTTACTTTAAGCGTTAATTCTAGTTTACAATAGCATCTAAAAAGCCATCAAAAATCTTTAAAAAAAAATCAAAAACAGTATTAACTAGTTTTAGAGGATTTAAAAATCTAAGATTTCTAGCTATATCATATGTTTTTTTATGATTTGGATTTTTAGCTTAAAATGGTTAATAAGGTTTTCAAAAGGAGGTTTATATAGCTTATTAACATTTTAGCTTATAGATTTTGAGCTTTTGAGTTATTTACTGAGTTTGCTAATTGATAGTAGTCTAGCTAGCTTCTAGTGTTTTGAGACTTATTAGCTTTTCATTCTAGCTTGTAGACATCCGAACTTTTAGTAGTAGCTTTTCACTTTTGATTTGAGCTTAGTTTGAGCTTTGTGCAATGTGAAATAAACAAAACAAGCAATTTTGAGCTTATAAGCTCACTTCATATTCAGTAGTTCATAAGCTCTAGGAGAGCTTATTTCTCACTTTACAGCTTATGTTGTTTTTTTTATAAAAATGCTTAAAAATGTGTGTTCTAAAAATTTCCAACTTTTGGTTTTCGAAAAACAAAAAAATTACAAAAGAAGGGGTTTGCAGCCAGAACTGTGACCGATCGTCCCTCCACAAACCATGTATGTGTTTAACCATATGGCTACAATAGCTCATCCGTTGAGCTATGTACACATTTTAGTTTTTTAACTGTCTTTGGGTTTAAGACCCATATTATAACCGTAGCACATAGCCTCAATTACCCAGCTATTAGATAAGCTGGGTAAGTTTTTCTTATTTTTTCCCCTAAAAACTTTGTGCCTTAGACTATTTCCTAAAATGTTTCGTATTTTTCCATTATAGAATTGATTTTAATCATTATTCGCGTATTTTTAATTTTTCGCAAATTCATTTTAAGCTTGGTTTGGAGCTAGTGAAAAGTCGGGGACGATGAATTTATCCTTTTTTGGGGCATTCTCGGATCGAAATGCATCTTCTTCTATGATCCCTAAAGGTTATGAAAATAACGAATGTTGGAATATTCTAGTTAGTTCCTAAAATAAAATAAAATAAAAATGAGAAAAAGGAAAAATACAAAAATTAGTAGGAATAAGTGTTTATCTTTAAAAATGGTAAAAATGAGACTTCTCTAAACTCTTGATTCTTTAATTCCCCTCGATGAACTCTTAGCTACTTTTCGAGGTAATTAGTCAAGGGGGATCGAGATTCTTAGTTTTCTAAGTGCTTACTTATAGCATTGCGTGAGGACACGACAATATCTTAGTATGGGGGATTTTGGTATGTGTTTAATTACACATACCTTTGACCACTAAAAACAGACTTAAATGACTAAAAACGTACCAAAAATACATTGTATTTGTATGTTTTGCATTTGTATTGTGCAGGTAACGGATATCCAAGAAAAGGACAAAAATAGAAGCCAAAACGACAAAACCGAGCACGAGAACGGAAAGAGCGTGAAGCAAAAGCCAAGAAATCAAAGCCAAGTCAAAGTCAAAGTCAACAAAAGTCAAAAAGTCAAAGTCAACCCCGGGATGAGGCATTGGAAAGAGCATCGAAAACCGAACCCGAAAACCTAAATTGCCAAAAGTGGGCCCACCCGTACCCACCTAGTGGGCCCGGGTCAGCCCACTTATACACTTATACCTTATACACCCTAAACCTTAATAAAAAGCCCAAGTTCCTTTATTACCATACCCGACCCAACAACTAGCCCACCATCACCACTTAACACCCCGTTAATCCCTTTATAACTCCACTCCCCTTAACCTTTTAAACCTTAACCCCGTTAGTCCTTAAAAGGACTAACGGTGCAAACCATTTACTACTCCAAGGACCAAAGATGCACCAAACAAGGACCATTCGTGCAAGCACAATAAACACCCTCAAGGGCTGTTTTTGCCCAAGTCTCAAAATCTTTACACCACAAAGGACTAAAGTTACAATATACTTATATAAGTTGAGGGACTAAGTTTGCCAATCCACTAAACCTCTACCCTGCACCAATCAAATAAACAAAACAACCCCTTTTCTCGCTCCCACCTCCATTGTTACTATTCACCTCCCACCTCTAAAATTACACTTACCCCATGGTTAAACCCACTTAAAACCCCTTCTAGAAGCCAAGAATGATACAAGGGATGGCGTCTTTGGGCTCTAACACGTTGGCAATCCAAGGCAATCATTGGGGAATGATTGCGTGGACACAATAAAGGGTTGTGATGGATTTAAAGAAGCACAAGTGAGAATAGAAGGCCAAGATTGAAGCTCCCAATCCTCTCACACAAGAAAACCAGCTAAAGACCTAGAAGCATCTATCCAGCCTATAAATAGAGGGCTTATCCCTTGAAGAACTCTCTCTCTCTTTTTCGTGTAATTTACTTAAGTTTTTAGAATTTATGCTTTGTATTTCCTTTCCTTTGTAAAAGTTTTAAAGTTAATGAAAAAAAGTTTGAGGTTTGTGTTTTAAGTTTCTGTGTTTGATCATTTTATATAACCTGTTAAGCTTTGAAAAGCTATGAAACAGCTTATGGATCTCACCTAAAAGCTTCACTAAGCTTTTTGTTTCTTGAATCAAACCTTATTTTACTGTTTTATCACTTTTATTTACTGTTTTAATCATAAAAATCTAAAAAATACCAAAAAATATAAAGAAGATCTCATGGAGCATGGTGTATTTTGGATGGCCATGGGTTAGTGCTTATGTGGATAAGCTATAGGATTGTGATAAGTTGTTTTGGGTCTTGAAATTCATAAGAAAAAGCTTGGACTCTTGTAAGTTTCACTTTTAGATTTTTAGTTTATTTACTATTCAACTGCTTATTGTTGCTTATTGCCTATTCTTATTTGCTTATTTATGCTTTGTTATGATGTTTATTGCTTATTAAGCTTAGGTTATAGTATAAAAATCTTGTGTGCAAGTTTTTCTTATATTTTTGTCTTAAATTAGCTTAAAAGTTGCATAATCTTTAATCCTGTTGTTTTTGCTGATTTAAATGTTAAAAGTTGCTTAATATGTTTGTTATAAGTCATTTATAATCTGGTATTAAGGTTTTGTTCACTAAAAATCAAGTTATTAAGTTAAAATTGGTAAAAACAGTCTTAAAGGGGTGTTTGGCATAATTGTTTTAATGGGTCAAAATGGGTCAAGATTGCATTTTGAGTCATTCACTCATCTTTAACAAGCATTTTTTTTAGTTAGTGATAATCTGTTTTTTAAGAGTTTTAAGGGTAAAAGTTCATTAAGGTTTTTATGCAAAAAGGTGTTTGAATATGTGTTCTAGAATTAGATTGAACTGGCTTATTTGATTGAGCTTTTAAAAACATGTTTCAAGTGTTGTTTTTAGTGTTGTTTTAGAGTCATAATGGAGTATGATAAAGTAGTTTACATGTCCATTAGTTGTGTAATTTTTGGCGTAAAAATTCTTACAAAGATGCTGAAGTGTTTGAACAAGTTTGCAAATCAGCCTTCTGATGATCATTGTGTGCTTAATCTTTAAATTTTAAAATAGTTTTTAATTGATGAAATAAGCTCTTTGAGGATCCAACATAATCGTTTTGTAGTATATGTTCATAAGGATCTGTTTAGGTGCTTATTTTTAAGCTCAAAAGTGTGGTTTTGTAAAGATTGCAAAAGTTTGCAATAATTTGTCTAAGTGTTGAATAAGTGTGAGATAGCTTTTTCATAAAGCTTTTTTAAGTGCTTATTTGAATTTCAAAATGCTTTTTCATTGTTGCTTATTGTAGCTTTTTGGCCATTCTTCTTAGGGGTATAAGTCACTAAGCCATAAGGATCCTTTTGCTAGCTTATTTTTAAGCTAGAAAAGTCCCTCTTGGCCTTTTGGCTTATTAGTTTTAGCCAAAAAGCTATTTGCTTATTTAGGCTTATTA
Source organism: Tanacetum coccineum (assembly GCA_026074375.1). Taxonomy (NCBI): domain Eukaryota; kingdom Viridiplantae; phylum Streptophyta; class Magnoliopsida; order Asterales; family Asteraceae; genus Tanacetum; species Tanacetum coccineum. The sequence goes on from BQNB010001022.1 coordinate 104,340, forward strand.
GCTTATTTCTTTTGCTTATTCTAGGTTTAGTTTAGCTTATTAAGTTAGATTAAGCCTATTTTAGCTTATTCTCTTTAGTTTAGAGCTTATTTAAGCTTATTTGCATTTTAGCTTAAAATTTCTAAGTTTTATAGCTTTTTGATTAAATTGCCATTGTAGCTTATTGTAGTTGCTTATTTTTGTTCCTAAGTACTTTTTAGATATGCCCTTTTATCTGTCTTAGCTTATTTTAAGTTTTCATTTGCTTATTAGTGCTTAAATAGTTTAGCTTATCCTGCCCTTTTCAGCTTATTCTAGTGCTTATTCGTGGTTTATAAAAATAGTTTTTTTGTAAAAAGTGCTTATTTATTAGTCTTTTAAAAAGTTATAAAAAAATTGGCAAAAACAAAAACATTTGGGATTAGGTGAAGTCCCAGGTGAGCAAGGCTCGAACCTAGGACCTCACCCTATTCACCAAACGTTTTTACAACACACGCACTACCAACTCGCCCTTGGGTCTTTTTCGGTTTAAGTTTGCAATATTAATCTTTTATACACATTTTGGCCTTTTAGCTTATTAGTCATTTTTAGCTTATTCCATAGCTTATAAGCTATTTTCACCAGCTTATTTTTATTAGATTCCTCTTTGTTCAAGCTACTTTTGCTAATTTTTTTTAGATTTTTATTAAATAGTTTAGTATTTTTAAACATTTAATTTCATTAAAATCGTCTTTAATTCATAAAAAATTATAAAAAAGTCAAAAATATATAATTCTTTTTTAGAAAATTTTCTTTTAACATTTAGGACCTAGGAAAATTAGATTTGCTTTCGTAGGGTTTAGATTGCAAAATTTGATTTTTTTAAAGAACGGGATTGAATCCCGTTCATGTTTTTAGTGTTTTTAAGCTTAAATTTTTTCCGTTTTTTGTCTAGTTTTCTTTGTTCTAGCTTTTTAGTCAATTAAGACTTATAAAAACCAAAAAGATCATTTTAGGACTTAATTTTGATAATTTAGGGTTTTTAGGTCCCGTCTAGGATTCCCGTTTTGCGTTTTTAGTTAAAATTTGTCTTACCTTGATTATTTTTAAGTTTTGCCTTAATTTTCCCATAGTTTTAGATAACCAATCAAATCTTGTTCCATTCAAGCATCGATTCTCAAAACAACTCTCGACTTTCAATTGCATTCCTCGTTAGGGATAACGACCCGGGAATCATACTCCCGGATTACTATATTTGAGATTTTTTGATTCTTATCCTTATATTTATATATTTATAAGTATTTTTTTATATATTTATATATATTTATATTTTAAAGGGTAAGCTTCAAACCAATCAACAATACCAACAGGTATCCGATGTATCCGCAAACGATAGATGAAAGGGAACCTTACCATCTACGCAACCCAACCTAATATAATCGCCCGATCGGTTAAAAGAGGAATTCTCCAACCACACAACCATCCTCACAGGATCTCACATCACATCTACACTACCATCTACACAACTTTCCAGACTTACATCCTTACATAATACATACATGCAACAATGATTAATGCAATCAAAGTCACAAGTCTACGTGTGTGTTGCCTTTATAATTATGTTCGCGACCCTAATTATAATTGCACCTTTTCACACGTGTACTTACTTCCAAGACCACACATCTCAATGATAACACACATCAAACATGATAATCCATCTAACAAACCATAAAATCCCAATCGACCAAACGTAACAGAAGTCACATCGTGACCCAAAATATAAAAGCAATCCTCGATTATAGCAATGCATCGAGGTAAAAATAAACTTATGTTGGGCCTCGCTTGGGTTTGACTTTTCTCTCTGAAAAGTCACCCAACTCCGCAGGTCCAGTGAGGTAAACAATCTCCCAACGATATCTTCTAGGGGTAGGGGAAGACATGACTAAAACAATAACAAAGGGGTATATACTATTAGATCCCCATAATGAAAAAGTATATATTTCATATTATATAGTAGTAATTCAAAATAGAAAGAATTTCAAAGCTTTTAGGTAGCGGGAACATACGGTATATACGTACACAAACACTTATGCCCTAAAATGCAACTATATAAGGGACCCTTAAGCTATAGTCTAGGCTCAACCACCTAGTTCTCTATAACCAAACGCTCTGATACCAATCTGTCACACCCTGCCAAGGCGAAAACGCAAGGCGTAAACAAGAATGGATATCATCACAACACATGGTGTCTATATAGAGAATACTAAAATGAAAACTAAAGTAAAGCAAAGACATAAAGTGTCATAACAATACCCAAAACCTAATGGTGTCTTTATTAATGAGAAAGAGTCTCGTCAATAAATGACATGCAAAACATAATCCAAACAATTCATGCAAACGCAATTATTCAAAACAGAACACATAAATAAACTCCAAGCATCCTACGGTCTCTTCTAGCCACTTCGCTCTATCTTAGCACCATTAAGCTCACCTGAAAATGATGCTTAAAACGTCAACATAAAGTTGAGCGAGAATCATAGGTTTACGACAAACAACAAAATCCAAAATAAACTTTTAATTAGCTGCTGCAATTACCAAAACAATTCATGACAACAAGTAACAACAACGGGACAGAACGTGCCCACGATCCACAAGCACACCAAAACAATGAGGTAGGCGTACCTCGCCGCTCCACTAATAGTCATAGAAAGGAATACAAATCCCAATTCCAGACTCTTGGTACCGAAGTCACAATATCACAAGGAGTTGATCACCTCCAAGGATCTTACCCACAAAGTAGGCGAAGTCACATCTCATAACACTGGGTAGGAACGTTACCCCCGATCCAAATCTCACAACATAACAACATCAACAAGACAAGACAAGACAAGCAAAACAAAACAAGACAAGACAAGACAAGCATCATTCTCACCCTAAAATAACATTAGAAAAATGGGCTATGAAACTCACCTTTGCTTATCTTTCCAAAAGATTCCAACAATAAGCTTCACAAACAACTAGCACAAATCTATACAACAAATTAACTCGTGTTACACGCTTCTAAGCCAAAAGCTTAATGCACATGTAACAATCATATGATGGATGTATAAGGTGTTTAGTTACCCTCACGGGTCACCCCGACACCATGCCCGACATTAACCAATTCGTTTACACATTATTTTAAAGTCTTACAATTTACCCAAAACGTAGAATTTTGACGCGGTACTCAAAACCTCTACTTACTGACCTCCATAATTCATACCAAAAATAACCTATGTTAATTTATAAGTATATTAACTACCTTATGATTCCCAAGAGCCATTTACATGCACAAGTACTCCTAAGAAAATCAAACTTCAAAACAGTCCCAATTCGGATCTGATTGCACACTAAAAAGTATGATCCTAAAAACCATACTTAGACAACAAATCCGAGGCTAAAAATTTATGGAAGTTTAATAGACACATAGAACTTGACTTTTGTTAAAGGGATAATATAAATTCGAATTTTAAGTGGGGGTTTTATACCTCGTAATCTGACCTAAATCTGACCCGTATTTACTGGTTTGACAACTTTTCTTGCAACCAACGTTTGAATGACTTCCCGACCTCATAAACCTTCGAGGCCGGATGTTCTGAAAACAAGACTCTCTGAGCTACGTTATAGGAACCGGAAACTTGACAAAAGCTATTACCATCATTGAGATAATGGCCAAACAACACAGCCCTAATTCTGCCTTAATCCAAATCAAATTCTAACGCGAATTAAGTTTAACCAATTACATCCATAAGCTTCTAATTAAACCCTAATCATTATAACATGATTATTATATCATTAATTTACTGATTTTACAAAACTCTAATTCCATCATAATAATTATTACATGAATTATTGATTAATAACTAACAAGGATTAATTAAAACTTACCTTAGAGGTTGATTTCTTCACAAAAGCAAAAAACCCTAATTTTTCCTCCTCTTTTCTCTCTTGTTCGACCGGTCACACAAAGGGGGGAGGGTTTGGGATTTTATTTTGTATTTATAGACCCCCAATTAATTATAGATAAGATCTAATTAGTATTTGTTTCCTTTTAAAATTCCTTTTTTCTTTCTTTTTCCTCTAAAATTCGTTTTTACTATTCATGTATAAAAAAATATTTTTATTTATTTATTTATTAATTACATAATTATTTGTTTTACCTTAAGTTTTTATAAAAACCTAAGCTTATTTGAGCATACCTTTTTGCGTAAACGCAATTTACTAGACCTTTAAAAATAATTAACTTTTCATTTTTATTAAACCTAACATTCCAAAAATAGAAATTTCATTTCTTTCTTTTTCTAACTACTAGAACCTAATCTCCTCCTAATATTACTAACTCGTAAATACGTATACGTATAATTACTTACACAATTAACGCGAAACCGCTTCAATCACCAAAATCATTTCCTTGTCACCAAAAGTGAACGAAATGAATTCCACAAAATCCAACACAAATCCAATCCCAATTAGATGGTCACGCTCAATGGATTGATTATGCAATCTCATATATCCCACACAAACACATATAAACACGTATAAACATATATAACACATAACCCATACTTATAGAACAAATATTTAGGTCAACACTACGGTTTGACCAACGTGCTCAAACCACGGTTGTCACAGTATCCCCAACTTGAGAAAATATCGTCTCGAGATTTAACTACTCGAGCTATTAGCACTATCGACAAACAACTGAGGACACTTAGACCTCATTTGATCCTTGCGTTCCCAAGTAAGCTCCGGACCACGCTTCAAATCCCAACGAACTTTCACTAATGCTATCATACTACGCTTTTACTCATGACCTCTCGGTCCACAACATCAAAGGTTCCTTGACAAAACAAAGAGTCTTGTCAAACTTAATCTCGACTAACTTCCACAATCCGAATCCAACTGCTAATGAATTTGCTTACCCCCACAAGGGTGCAATTAGCAACACGACAACCCCAAACGAAAAGAAGCATCCCACTACATGAACCTCGCTCGTCATCAAGAAAACTCATCAAAACCCTTAAGTTGTTGTAACAACGTGTTTTATATCTTAACCTCGCAACTCATCAAACAAGAACTGTCTTGAAATTAAGATATAAGATGTTACAAAGCTCAACGTATCTAAAGAATCCATGCAAATTCAGGTTTACTCAAACTTTCAGCACCTCCCAATCCAATTTCCGATACTCAGCTCATAAGACAGAAATTCTCAACCGAACTATAGGCCCAATCCATCCAAGGATCTCAAATGGTCCTACATAACTCGGTTCTAACTTGTCTTTCTTTCCAAACGTACTACACCTCTCCAAGGTGAGACCTTCAACCACCCATAACCTACCAGCATTAATTCAAAAGTTTCCCACTACTACCAAGCTAACTCTTTCGACAATTTGGCTGCCTCAAGCCTTTCCTGTATTACCACTATCTTGTTGGTTGTTTCTTGTACCAAATTCGATCCATTCAACTCACTCTCTCCAGTTACGGCCCATAAAACGGTAACCTACATTCCTTTCCATACCATGCTTCAAATGAAGCACATCCATACTCGAATGATAATCCCCACCTTAGGGAAAAACTCATCTCACTATTGGTACACATGGCATGGACTGTAGCTAGTTATGACAACTGATATGGGTCTAAATTATTATACGTATTATAAATTCTAAAGTAATGAAATTCCAAAATTACCCTTGAGGAAAAAGGTAATGTGAAAATTCACACGAAGATATCGTACGTTTTACCGGTAAGTGCTCACCGGGTCGTTTATACCCCAAGAATCGTGAAATTGAAACTCCATTTTTTATTTGGACAATGATTTGAATTGGTTTCAGACTTTTTGAATTGGTTTTCTATTTCTACAATTAAGAACACATAAAACATTCAAAGGAAAACAATTAAGCATAAAAACAATAACAGAAATTAAAGAAACGCGACAATTAAAACCTATATTATCTAAAATTAAACCTAAAATGATTTTTTTTACTTTTCCTAATCTTGATTACTAACTTGTAAGAAAAAGCTAAGGAAATCCTAAACCGAGGGTGCTTAAAGTAAAAAAATGAAGAAAACGAGAATGGGAATCAAATCCTGTTCTTTAAAAAATGAATTTATTAAATTTTAACCCTACGAAAGTAAATTTAAATCCTAGGCCTAAAATATGATAAAATAAAATTTTATAAAAAAGAATTTTATTTTATTCTAGGAAAATTTCTAAAAGTAGCTTATTATAAAAGGATTGCAGGAAAAATAAAACTTTTAAATGGCTTAAACGGATAATCCAAAAAAGCTCAAATAAGCACACGAAGTGCTTATAACTAAATAAATCAAAAACAAGGTTAAAAGGAATTTGTTTGCATCTTTGGACGTAAAAGTCCCAAGGGCAAAGTGGTGTGAATGTGTTGAGTTGAGACGTTAAAATGGTTGAGGCTAGGTTGAGGTTAGGGGTTCAAGCCTTGCTCACCCCTGACTTCCTTGGCTTCCCATTTTTTACTTTTGCAAAAATTTTAAGAAACAAAGTTGTTAAGCAGCTGAAAATAAGCTACTTTTGTGAAAACAACTTGTTGGTAGTTTTCAAAATCACTAATAAGCTAGAAAACAGCTTATAACTATGATAGAAAACACTTAGCCTTTTTTAAAGCTTTATTAAAACTCAAAGAAACAAAATAAGCTTGGAATAAGCTCAAACTTAATAAAATAAGCTATACTACCCTACAACTATTTAACTAGACTTAAGCAAAAATAATAAGCCATAGACTGAAAAAGCACTAATAAGCACATAAAGGAAAATAAAGTTCAAAACAGACAAACAAGTACTTTTGAGCTTATTTTTAAGCCTTAAAACAGATCCTTATGGAAAATTAGCTTATACCACCTTAAAGCTTGTGCTTAATACTATCTAAAACAACAATAAAAAGGGAATTTGAAAGTCAAATAAGCAAATAAAAAGATAATGGAAAAAGCTACTTATGCCGTTTTCCTATTTTTTATGGTTTTTATAAAAAGATAAAATAAGCCTAAGCCTAACCTTAATAAGCTACAAACACCTTATAACTATCCTAACAAACAAGTTTAAGCATGAATTAAGCTAAAAATACAAACAATAAGCTAAAAATCTCAATTAAGCTTTTTGGTACAAAATTGTTTTGTAAATCAGTCAATAAGGCAACTTTGAGCTTATTTTTAGGTAAGCTAAAAGATCTTTATGACTTAATGAACTATACCACTAAAAAGCTCATTCTAAACTCTACTTAAAACACTAATCAAAAAGGAATTTGAAATTAAAATAAGCACAAAAAAAACTAAATGAAAAAGGTCAGTACATACTGATTTATGCAGGCTTAAAAACAGATACTCTAATAAGCTAATTAAGTTGAAATAAGCCCTAACCTATTTAATATAGCCTATAATATACTTATGCTCCAAATTTCAAAAGCTAACTTAAACTCTAACTAGCTTGGATTTAAGCTAGAAAAAGACCTTTTGACTGTTTCCCTTTGTTGATGCAATTGACACTTAATGACCAAAGAATAGAACTAAATGATGCAGGTCCTAGGATTTGTTTTAAACTTTATTTAAACACTAAAGCAAAGGCAAATAGAGCAATAACTATAGCTAGAATAGACTTGAGCTTAAAATGCATATTGAACTGAACTTATGCTAACAAACTTTAACAACTACTTACTAACTTGATTAAAAACTGAATTAATCCTACAAGAACCTTAAATCCTAACTTTATAACCCTTAAGATGAGATTTGAATTCAACTTAAAAGACCAAATAGACATGGACAGTACTAACTTATGTTAGTACTGCCTTTAGCCAAACACCCCTTTAAATTTATCAAAATCATTTTTAAGCTTATAAATTTGAGATTTAAAGTACAAACTTCAAATACCAGATATTTATTAGCTTATAACAGACTTAATGAACATATTTAAACAATCAAATAAGCTGGAATGATAAAAACACAGATTAAGCTAATATTTTTGATTTTTTTTAAACTGTTTTATACCAAAACGAATAAAATGATATTTAAGCTACAAATGTAACACAATAAGCATTAAACAACTACAATAAGCATTATTAAGCTAAATTTAATAGCTATAAGCTAAAATTAAGCAGGAATAAGCTAAAATGCAAGTTAAATCTATAAAATGAAAATGAGGACTTACAACTGCCTTTGCCCAAACAAGGCTTATAAAATGCTCAAATGAGCTAATCAACAAGCTCCAGCTTATCCTATGATAAGTTTGTGTGGTCTTGGAAGCCCATCTTGATCTGGCTTCCCTTCCATATTAAGCTGTGGTAAGTTTAGGGAGAATTTGAGTATCACTTAAGCTCATTTAAGCTTTAAGAGCTTAATTGAGTATCCTACAAGCTTATGAGTATAAATGATAGCTTATTGAACTTATTTGAACACAAAAGAGATTATTTAAACTGTAATGCTTATAAGTGAAAACATGAATTTCAAATTAAGCTTAAATGAAAACAAACTTTTATTGATTAAGGAAACTGATTACAAGCTGATAAGAAGAAAATTACATTGATTTAAAAACAATAAGCTAAAAAACAACTATTAAGCTAAATTAAGCTACTACTAAAATCCTACACTAGCTAACTAACTTCTGTGAGTGAGGAGAGCTCCTTATATAGGCAAGAGAAGAGGATTCCAGGCCCTTTAGACGCTCCTGCTACTTTGATCCTGGCCCTTAATTTCTAACCAATCATTGCATCATAATTCTTAGCCGTTGGATGAAAGGATGTTACACGGATTGCCAACGTGGCAATCCCAACTTCATGGAGCCTTTGTGTTTCTTTTACACTAATTTTAGTGTAAATTTCCCTTCTTTAGTGTGTTAGTTTGATGTACGTGTGGCATTCCCTTGTGTCAGATTAACCAATCATTGCCTTTTATGACGTATTCTTTTGCTGACATGGAGCAATCGACCAGACGAAACAGAAGTCACATCATGACCCAAAATATAAAAGCAATCCTTAATTATAGCAACGCATTGAGGTAGAAAACGAAATAAATTTATGTTGGGCCTCGCTTGGGTTTGACTTTTATCTATCAAAAGTCACCCAACTCCGCGAGTCCAGTGAGGTAAACAATCTCCCAACGATATCTCCTAAGGGTAGGGGAAGACATGACTAAAACAATAACAAAGGGGTATATACTATTAGATCCCCATAATGAAAAAGTAAATATTTCATATTCTATAGTAGTAATTCAAAATAGAAAAAAAAATTCAAAGCTTTTAGGTAGCGGGAACATACGGTATATACGTACACAAACACTTATGCCCTAAAATGCAACTATATGAGGAACCCTTAAGCTATAGTCTAGGATCAACTACCTAGTTCTCTATAACTAAAGGCTCTGATACCAATCTGTCACACCCTACAAAGGCAGAAACGCGAGGCGTAAACAAGAATGGTTATCATCACAACACATGGTTTCTATATAGAGAATACCTAAAAATAAAAACGTTAAAGTAAAGCAAAGACACAAAAGTGTCCATAACATTACCAACACCTAGATGTGTCCTTTATTAATGAGAAAGATGTCTCGTCAATAAATGACATGCAAAAACATAATCCAAACAATTCATGCAAACGTATTTATTCAAACAAAAAGCATAAATAAACTCCAAGCATCCCTTTAAACAAAAAAAAAATCAAAAACGGGTTTTTCCCCCCCCCCCCCCCCCTCCCCACCCCCCCCCACACCCCCCCCCCCCCACCCCCCCCACTTTCTAGCCCCTCGCTCTATCTTAGCACACCTTAAGCTCACACCTGGAAAATAATGCTTAAAACGTCAACATAAAGTTGAGCGAGAATCATAGGTTTACGACATACAATAATATCCAAAAACTTTTAATTAGCTGTTGCAATTACCAAAACAATTCATGACAACAAATAACAACAACGGGACGGAACGTGCCCACGATCTACAATCATACCAACTACATATGTACGCTACATGGCCCACACCCCCCCTTAAATTAGCTCAACTGCATCTTACCACCGTCACACCTCGTTTTGCCATGTTTTATTGGGATCCACAATACTAAACAATATCAATCGCAACACAACGGGACAGAACGTGCCCACAATTCAATACACATAACTACAGCAAGCTTAAAAATATTTTAAAACGACAACAAGCATCATTCTCACCTTAAAATAACATGAGAAAAAGGGGCAATGAAACTCACCTTTGCTTAGCTTTCCAAAAGATTCCAACAAAAAGCTTTAAAAAACAACTAGCACAAATCTAAAGAACAAAATAACTCGTGTTACACGCTACTAAGCCAAAAGCTTAAGCACATGTAACAATCATAATGAATGGATGTTAAAGTGTTAAGTTACCACTCTATGGGTCACCCACCGACACCATGCCGCCCGACATTAAACCAATTCGTTTACACATTATTTCAAAGTCTTACAATTTACCCGAAAACGCAGAATTTTGACCTCACTTTACCATTTTCTAAACCAAACCTACTAATCTTTATAAATCTACTAAAAATCACAGGTTAAATACCATCAGTCTACTAACTCCATGATTTTTCCACTAATTTATTTCCCTTCTTAAGTGCCTCAAATAAAATCAAACTTTTAACTACTCAGTTTCGGATATGATCGCACACTAAAAAGTTTTGACCTAAAAGCCATACTTAGACTCTAAATCAGAAGCTCTCCTTTAGGGGATTTATAATAGACACATAGAAATAAACTCCTGTAAAATGGATAAGCTAAATTCGAATTTTAAGTGGGGGTTTTACACCTCATAATCTGACCAAAATCTGACTCATATTTACTGTTTTGACAACTTTTCTTGTAACCAACGTTTGACTGACTTTCGGACCTCAAAAACATTCAAGGCCAGATGTTCTGGAAACTAGACTCTCTGAGCTACGTCATAGACACCAAAAACTTGACAAAAGCTATTACCATCATTGAGATATCAGCCAAACAACACAGCCCTAAATTCTGTCCCAATCTAAATCAATATCTATATGTAAATTAAGTCTAAAAACTAATAATTTTAATTATGGTTTGGGGGTGGGTGTGTGTGTGTCCAATTACCCCCATAAAGCCTTTTAATTAAACCCTAATCATTGCAATATGATTAAACATTATTAATTTACTGATTTTACAAAACCCTAATTCCATCATAATAATTATTACATGAATTAATGATTAATAACTAACAATGATTAATTAAAACTTACCTTAGAGCTTGATTTTCTTCGAACAAAAGCAAAAACCCTATTTTTTTCTCCTCTTTTCTCTTATGTTCGAACGTTATATACCAAGGGGGAAGGGTTTTTTGTGTATAGGATTATATTTGTAATTATAGAGCCCATAACAAATATAGGATAAAGACCTTAATTAGAGTTTGTTTCATTTTAAAATTCTTTTTCTTCTAAAATTCGTTTTTTACTATTCATGTATAAAAAATATTTTTTTTATTTACTTATTAATTACTTAATTATTTGCTTTACCTTAAGTTTTTTATAAAAAAATAAGCTTATTTGAGTATACCTTTTTGCGTAAACGCACTTTACTAAACCTTTAAAAATAATTAACTTTTCATTTTTATTAATCTTAACTTTCCAAAAATAGGAATTTCATTTCTCTCATATCCTAACTACTAAATCCTAATTTTATCTTAAATTACTAACACAAAATTACATATACGTATAATTACTTACATAATTAACGCGAAACCGCTTCAATCACCGAAATTATTTCCTTGTCACCAAAGGTGAACGAAATGAATTCCACATAATCCAACACAAATCCAATCCTAATGAACATCACCGCTCAATGGATTGATTTATCCATATCTCACTTATTCCAACATAAACTACCTATAAACAAAGTATAAACCACATATAACACATAACCATACATTGGCAACAGATACATAAGTTCAACACTAATAGCTATGACTAACCCTGTCAAGGAGCATGCGTTGTCACACCTCTAACCTCAAACTCTAGAGGAAAGCCATTAACAATAGCCCAGAGGCTAATAGATCAGTAATCAAAGCACACTCCGGTGCAATAATCAAATGTCACAAACGAAAGTTTGACGAGCAGAAAAACATTCAACAACACCAACTGAGTCACAAGGATAATAACAACAACTACCGTAACACCAACACCAACAACCGTTACAATAATCACCAACTACAACAGGACAGAAGACAGGAAACCTTTAGGTCTTATGCTGTTACTCTAACTGAAAACAATGGTAATTGGAAACCCGTCCCTTGTGTAAGAAATCACTCTGCATCACATAGAGGACCTTGCACTGACAAGTTAATAACTTACAGAACAAGAGGCCATCTGACCAAGAACTACTAGCAAAACAAAGGGCCAGTCACTGGAATTTAAATCTGATATCAATGACAGTTACTTGTCATGCCTGTTGGAAGAAAGGGCATTAAGCAAACCAGTGCCGAAAGACCACCAACAAGCAATGCCCAGGGAAAGCCTACATGCTGAGGATAGAAAGCATCACCAAGACCCGAACGTAAGTCACAGGGTATATTCCTTCTAGAAACCAGACATCCTAGCTAGAGAGTATATTTGATCTGGAGCCGATAAAAGCTTAGATCTCATTATCTATTTGCCTCTGACGCTAATATTCCACCCATTAAATAGATCCTTTATCAATATCGAAAAGGGGCGATGCGGGAAAACGCTAGAAGCACAAACACCATTATCCAGGGTTACACCCTGACCTTGTTAAACCAACCTTTCGAAATTGATCTTATGCCAATCAAACTCGGTAGTTTTGACGTCGTTATTGGTATGGATTGGTTATCTAAGTATCATGCTAGAATTATCTATGACGAGAAAGTCGTCCACATCCCAATCAACGGTGAAACTTTAATCATGGCCCGATTTTGTACCAATGTAAAAACCCTACTAAGTCTCCATATCCGCATAAAAACCAAGATATATATAAAAAATCGCTCTGAGTTTTTCAAGTTTTTCGGTATCCAAGTAATGGAAAAGAAGTCAGACGAGAAAAGACAGAAGATATCCCAGTAGTCAGAGAATTCCCAGAAGTTTTTCTTGAAGATCTACCTGGCCTTCCTCTTATTCGCCAAGTAGAATTCCAAATCGATTTAATTCCAGGAACATCACCTGTAGCCCAGCACCCTATAGATAGGCTCATTCAAATGTATAAAAATGCCGGAACTATCCCAAACCAATTTTAAGAATTATCATATTTGAGTTTTATCTGACCAAGGTACGTGGCTTGTGGAGCTCTTGTTTTATTTGATAAAAAGAAAGATCAGTCTTATAGAATATTAATCGATTACCAAAAGTTGAATAAACTTATCGAAAAGAATCTTTACCCATTACCAAGTAATATAATGACTTATTTGACCAACTTCACGGTTCGAGTGTCTACTCAAAGATTGACTTAAGATTAGGCTATCATCAACTGAGAGTCAGGGATGAAGATATTCCCAAGACTGCTTTCAGAACAAGATACGGACACTATGAATTTCAAGTGATGCCATTTTGTTTAACTAACGCACCTAGCTTGGCTCCCCCTTGATGTGTACTCCCCCTCGTTCGAGGGCACCAAGGAATCGAGCTATGGTAACTTTGCTACAAAAACAAGTTAGAAGAACAAGACAACCATTTCTAACATGTAGCAAATAGGAAAAATATTTAAACATGTTGATAATGCTTAACAAGTGTCAAGTTATTTGTGTAGCCTAACAATCACAAATATATATCAACTAGGCTTAACTTTTATGGATATGAAAAATTCAATCAACCAAAAAGAAAACAAGTGCATAATTAAAACATAAGACTAAAGTCCATTCATTAAACATAATAATTTTGTATAAGACACAAGCATGCATACATCAAGTAGAAAAAATATACTTGAAGCATATTAGTACAACATACATAAAATTAAACTACAAAGGTCCTAGTATTCCTAGAATTTCATAGGACTTGCTTGCAAAAGGAGAGGGTTGGTCATTTATTTGAAAGCGAGCAAAAAAGTCAGCATGTATCATGCTTAATTGGTTGTTGGTGGAGAGTTTGGAGTGGAGGTGGTTGTTAGAGTATAGTCACGTTTTATTTGAGGTGGTGGTTATGGTCGAGTAAGAAGAAATTCAATCCAATTGATATCTTCACTCAATGTTAGGAATTGTTTTTGGGTGTATATGCAACAAGGGTAATAACCAACATGTTTTTCAACTTGATCCAAGTTGAGGGTGTGAGGTAAATTTGGAGAGTAGAGTGATAAGGAAGTGTTACATTATGAGAGATGCATGGCAAGGAGGTTTGATAGGTCTTGAAGTTGATTAATGTCATTCATGAGCATTTCTCTACTTGGAGATGGAGGAAGTGGAGGTTGAGTATGGTTGTCACCTTGAGGTGAGGGTGAAATTTAACCATGAAGCACACTAACAACATGTGGATTGATAAGTAAGTGAGGAAATAAGGGTTAAGATTGATTGATGCTTTATGGTGGAATAGAAGTTTGTCCAACATTATTGTTACAAGAATCACTAAGTGGAAGTGATTGAGATTGTAGTAAAACATGGTTTGAATGAGTAGTAGAGGTGTTTGCTTGTTATGGTTCAATGATAGGAGATTGTGGTTTGGGTATTGGTGTTGGTAAGTTAACATCAACCTCATTTGATGTGTTACAATAGTTCAATTTCTTTCTCCAAATGGGTCTTACGGATATTTTGGCAACCTTTGAAGGTTTTGGTAAAGGTTTGTGAGGGGACGACATTTAAGAAGACAAAATAAGTGTGGTGATTATGTTGAGGATGAGGGTTGATTTATACTAGATAAATGATGTACTTAAGGGTGGATGGACATTGTTAGAAAGCCAATCGAAGGAATGTTGGTGATTTTTGCGAAATTTTAGCTAGGTCTAGGTGAATAAAGGTCAAAAAGCAGGAAGAAATAGTAAAATTCGTGCTTCAGGTGGCCGGTCCCCTTAATTATATGGCCGGCCCCTTTAATTTTAAGGGGATCGCCCCTTTGAATAAAGGGGGCCGCCACCTGGAAGTGTCCAGAAAGTCTAGGTTTTTGTTTTCTTTCAGAAAATGGTAAAAAGGTGGACTGTTTTTGTGGCCATTTTGCAGCAAATCCTAATTTTTATGGCAACAAATACTACAATATTTAACAAGCAAGAAAATAGGCAAGCAAAGTCGTAATTTTGTTTTAAACATGAACAAGACTAAGGGCATTAAGGAAGTAAGAACATGTAGACAAGCATGCAAGAAGGTAAAATAAAAGTTTTCAATAGAGACCATATTAAGCAAATTGTTTTAATACTCCTAATAGTTGTAATGCTCCTAAAATTTCTTTAAACAAGAGAGGTAGGTTGTAAACATATCAAGTGAGACTTGTGTTAAAATCCTAGTGTGTGCCTATATGCGACAAATGTGGAGTGACGATTATTTCGACTCTAAGACAAGAAAAACCTAAGAAATAATCCAAGTGCTCCTTTATTTAATTTTACTCAATCAAGAGTGTTAAAAAATATATATTGGATTACATATTCCGGCAACAAGTGTGAGATCGTTATGCATGAATGGAAAATGTTTTTAGCATATATCAATAATGTATGAAAGTAGATTTTCATGAACTCCTAGTCATGGGAAGAATTTAAAAAAGAGATTGGGACGTATATATATATATATATATATATATATATATATATATATATATATATATATATATTTATTTATAATATATACTACATATATTTCACTTATATTAAAGTTAAGAAGCTTATTCTTTTGGCAAAAACCTGTTATAATACGTTATTTTGTATAAAGATTATTTTTAAGAAATTCCTAATCTTTGATTTTGTGCAAATAGAATCCTAGACTCAGAGTTAAAAAAAATAAAAACTTTTTGCAAGCTGTCAGATGGCTGATCCCCTTATGTGCATGGCCGGCCCCCTTATCATTAAGGGGACCGCCCGTTAAGAGCTAAGGGGTCCGCCCATCTGACGAAATAATTTTTCCTGATTTTTCGATTTTGGCATTTTAGTTTTGATTGTAGTTCATTGTTCTTGTTCACTCTTAAGTACCTGTCAATCATTTATAGTGATGGGAGTACTTAATCCATTTGTTTCATCATTCCTAGACCTAGACGTAAGTAAATAAAAGGCTCACGTTTAAGAGGTTTAGTTAGAATATCCGCAATGTTATCTTTCGATGAAAAATTTTCTATGGAAATATTCCCTTTTTAAACATTGTCACGAAGGAAAAGGTGACGAATCTCAATGGGTTTTGTATGAGAGTGTTGTATGAGATTTTTACTTAAGTCTATAGCCCTGATCGTAGTTGAATTCAACCCTTTTAATTATATAAAATTGAATAAATTATTTATTTTAATAAGGCTAAAGTATTCTGAGAAGCTTTTAAAAGATTCGTTTCTATCCAAAACAAAATCCCTCAAAAATCTACACGGGTCGTTCTCCCAACGAGGTGTGAATTGAAAATCGGGTATACGTTTGTGATCGCGTTTTTGAATGGTTTAAGATTTTTGGATTGGTTTTCCTATTTCTACAATAATAATGCTAAAACAAGTAAAGAAAACCTAAAAACGAAAGCGAATAAGGCTAAAACACAAAGAACGAGAACGGGATTCAAATCCCGTTCTTTAAAAAATGAACTTCTAAAAATTTAACCCTACGAAAGCAAGTTTAATTTTCCTAAGTGCTAAATGATAAAAGAAAATTTTGAAAAAAAAAATATAATTTTTTGACTTTTTAATAATTTATTATGATTTAAAAATTGTTTTAAAAAGAAAATTAATTAAAAATAGTAAACTTAATGGGAAAAATCTAAAAAAAATACTGAAAAGTAGCTTAAAGTGTGATGAATCTAGAAAAATTAAAATGGTGTTGCCAGCTTATCTAGATAAGCCAGAAATAAGCCAAAAGTGGCTGAAAGCTAAAAATGGAAAAAATGTGTATAAAAATAAACCAAGTGGAGTAGTGACCAGATGGTCCTACTGGCACCGTGGTTAGTGTGTGTTTGAGGTGAGACTTATGTGTGTTAAAGGGGAGGTTTAGCGTTCGAATCCTTGGCTTCCCTTTTTGCAAAACTAATTTTTTTTCTTTTTACTAACTTATAAAACAGATAAAAATAAGCAAATTTAAAAAAATAACTTTTTTATAGACTCAAAAATAAGCTGGAAAAAGCTAATAAAAATGACAGAAAAGGCTATTTAAACTAAGGGCTAAAAAGCTAAAATTGGTTGGCAATTTAAGAACAAATAAGCTAGTTAAAAGGGAAATAAGCTAAAACAAATGGGAAACTACACTTAATAAGCAACTAAAAGCAAAAATAAGTTAGCAAAATAAGCTAAACTAAGCTACATTGACAGAAATACTTCAAAAGGGCTTAAGTACTTAAAAGTTTCTAAGACAAAAGCTAATAAGCTCTAAATAAGCTAACTAAGCTAAAAAGACTTAAAAGCTACCCTAATAAGCAAGATTAAACACAAAAAGCAAGGCAAATAAGCGGAAAAGCTCTAAAAGAGCAAATAAGCAATTGGGCTAACACTGCTAAGCAAACAGCCTAAGGGGACTTTTTGAGCTCAATTTTAAGCACCAAAAAGAAACCTTATGGGAATGGGGCTTATACTAGCTTAAAGATTGGCTTAAAGGATATCTAAAATACCAAAGAGAAAACAGTTTGAAAATCAATTAGGCCATAAAAATTGCTTATCAAAGTGGCTGGTTCACTTTAGCATATGCTGAGTTTGGTTTTCTTAAGAAAAAAGGTGGCTTATGCAGCCTTATAAATAAGCTAGAAAATAAGCCTAAAAAAAAGTTAAAATAGATGGAGTTTGACCTCCAATGATCTTATGTGTTGATCCCAAACCTAGATCGATTCCTTACCTTGTAAAGAGTATGTTACCTTGGATAAATCCAAAATAACAATAGTATAAACTTTGTGTGTATATCAAAGAGTATGCGGAATCTACTCTTTATGTACGCGGAATCTACACCTTAATACCTAGAAGTATTATGAATAAAACAGTAATCTTGAACAAACAAAGATATAAGCAAACGCTCCAATATTATTAGATCAATAATACGAGTACTCTTTACTTAGTACTAGGGTTTACAACCTTGAAGCTTTTCTTAATCGACTTTGACAACTATGAAGACTTATATGCAAAACTGATATCCCAACTAATGCCCTGTAGCCTCCTTTTATAGACTTAAGGAGTCCTAGTCGGCTTACAATACATTCCTAAGATATCTTAATCTTTTTTAAACATAAACGTAATCTTTTAAATAAATACATTATGTATATCTTGTACATAAATATCTTAATACTTATCTTCACAAGTATTCTTATCCTCCAAACAATCTTTATCTCTTTAAATCGTCTTTATCCTCTTGACAGTAGTAAGTCTTCCTGCAGTTGTAATTCAGCAGCATAAACTTTTTCACCAGCAGTACTAACAAACATAAGCAGTATTAACATTAGTACTAGCAGTACTAATATATACTCACAGTAGTAACATGTACTAGAAGTCTTAACATTTACTACTAGCAGCACTAACTACTTAGCTTATATTTTAGTCTTCAATACTGAGCAGTCTTAACTTCTATTAACAGCAGTAACTTTATGTTATCAGTACTAAATTATACTAACAGTTGTAACTAGCAGTGGTAGCATTATACTATCAGTACTAACCACTTAGCATAATTTTCCATTAGCACCTAACAGTATAACTTCTATAGAACCATAGAAGTCTTTTAAGTCCCAACAATCCTCCCCTAAACTTGATGTTCATCTTCTGAATCTTTAAGTTTCTTCTTTAAAAGTCTTCATCATACTCAGGAAGATGCATTCAAACCTTTCATTGACCTTTTTGCTGCTTTACCATAAGCTTTAGCAGCTGATAGCACATCTCATTTTGATGATCAGTTTGAAGTTTCTTGTTTAGCATATTAGTGATGGTTATTGGTGTGAGGGGATATCTCTTTTCAACCAACATAAAAATGTGGAGATTATCAAACCTTACAAAGTGAACTCCAGATGAATCAATCAACTTCCAAATAGTCACCCTGTATCCTTGTAAAATTCTCCATACATCACTTCTTTTGTCTGGTTCAAACATGACTTTCAAATCTCCCCATAACACTCTTTCAAATTCATCTTCAGGCCTTATATCACTATACTTTGTCTTTACTATCTTCCAAAGAGCCTCCAAGTCTTCTCTGTCTATTCCTTGTAGCATCCTTATCATTGAAGAGTATCTCTTGGAACTTCCATATGCTCTTATCAACTGATAATGTACCAACATACCTTCTTTATGAAGCTTGTAATCAATAATCACTGGTAATTTGGTAGCAAGTGGTATAGCATCAATTGCTATATCTTCATCCTTTTTAATCACCAAATGCTTCATTAACTCACCTTCATCATCTTCACTAACTTCTTCAACTTCATCTGACTCTTTGTCTTCCTCCATTCTTTGTTTCTTTGAGGATTCTTGTTGTTGCTCTTTTCCTGCTCTTTTCCTTCCAAGCATCTTCTTTCTGCTGCCTTTAGCTGTCTCCTCACTACCTTCTACCTTCTTTTCTTTGCTTTCCTGTACCTCAGAACCCATAGCCACAAAGGTATTTACCCTCTTCATTTCCTTGTCAAACAACTTTTGAATTTCATCAAAACTCTTTCCTTTTAGCTATTTGTATGTGTATCCACCCATGTGCTTAAGATAGGTAGACATTTGAGTTCTCTTTTGTGCCTTAGTAGGAGGTCTGTTTCTCTTTTCTTATGCTCTGAGTGCAGCAAAATGTTTTCTTCTTTTCTCTATTAGTTCCATAAATAGTTTTCCTTTTTCCTCATCTGTCAACTCCTCTCTTTCTTTTGATTAGAGTCTTTCAGCCAACAATCTATCAGCCTCCATCATAGCTTGTGTATTTTCCCATGACTCAATCAATGCTATGTTAGATTCTTCTTCTTGTTTCCTTGCTAGCTTTTGTTCTTCTATTAATTCAACATCCAACTTAGCTTGAATATCTCTTACAATTTGTTCATCAAGAGCAATTTGATCTTTTCTTTTTAAAGGAACTTCAGCTCAATTAAATACCAATTCCTTTGTCTGTTAGAAATTGAAGGTTTGCCCTCTTGTGGAACTCTAAACTCAATTTGCTCCTGTACCCTACCCCTTTTATCCTTGGGTCCTATTGTAGTTGTTTGTTGCTGTATCAGCAGTAGTACAACTTAGGCTTACTGCTTTATCT
Source organism: Tanacetum coccineum (assembly GCA_026074375.1). Classification (NCBI taxonomy): domain Eukaryota; kingdom Viridiplantae; phylum Streptophyta; class Magnoliopsida; order Asterales; family Asteraceae; genus Tanacetum; species Tanacetum coccineum. Next base: position 124,622 of record BQNB010001022.1, read on the forward strand.
GAAAAGCTGTCCGAGCCAAAGTGATTTCCTTAATAGTTGTAGGAGCAGCACTATCTTTAACACTAGCAGTAGTAACTGCTCACCAGCAGTACTATCATCAAGCTTAGTACTTTGTTCATCTTTCTCGTCAAGTTTTACTTCCACAGGTATCTCATCAGTATCCAAAACTCCAATATCAAACATTAATTCATCATCTTGTCTTTCTTGAGTTTCATCAATTAAAGTTACCTCAACATCAACATCAATATCTGCAATACTCCTCCCCTGTTTAGATACATCTTCAGGAGCAACCAAACTCTCCTGATCTTCAGAGGACTCAACTCTCCTAGACATACCAACTTTCTTGAGTCTCTTCAAACCTGTAGGTCTTGACATTTTCTTCCTTTCCAACCTCTGGATCCTTTTCTTCAAAGCAGCAATCTCCTTTGCTTGAGCATCCTTTGCTTTTTCTAAATCAAGAACCTGTGTTTGCAATTTGGTACATAAAACATCCAAATCCAGTTAGTTTCATGCGATCTCTCACCACTAGGTTGTGGATCATTGGAAGGTGTGGGGACACTTTCCTCATGCTCTGTCTCATCTTGAGAAACCTCTGTCTCCTATCTTTGAGTCTTCTTAGATGGTTGTTTCTTCTTGGGTTTAGAGGATGTAGATGGTTGATCAAGAATGAGTACTTGAGTAGAATCAGTTAGATGATCTGAATCCTCACCTACTTTTTCAGAAGCTTGAACCATCATAGTAGCAAATAAAGGTGTTATTCTCCTAGAGAAATCCTTATAACCTCTCTTCATATTAGCAAAAACTTTCTTTGTGTGAAAGGGATTAACAAAAATCTTCTTATGATGTGACATGTCTCCAAGCTGTTGATTAATAAAGACTTGTAGAAAACGTAGATACATCAAGAATTTTGACCCCCTCTATCTAAGTGTTTCACCATAGCATCAAAAATGTACTTAGACAGATTAAACTTCTGATTTGTTGCCAAACATATGATCAAAGAAGCTATTGAACAACTGAACTCATTCCATGTAGTGGATTTAGCACTTAGATATTGTGTAATAGTGTGAATAAAATACTTCCACTGTAGATAGAAAAAGGCTTTATAAAAAGTAAGCTTTTGAGAAGGCTTTTCATACCCCATACGTGACAGTTTCTTTCAAAAATAGCTAGCAGTTTGGAAGACAACTCAGTAACCTTCTCATCATCAAGTGAAGATCTTTCCTAATGCTTGACTCCGTAACAATAACCCTCTTTTTATCAACTAGGGCTCTGACGCACTCCATTAACTGTCTGTACTGTGGTAGTTGCCCAAAATTGCTCAATACAGGATGTATAGATGATTGGATTGACTTTTAAAGCATAATGAACAGAACTTGCTTTCAAGAAATAAATTATCTCTGCAAACCCATCACTTTCTACATGTTTTTCCAAGAACGCAACCACATTGTGTGTTTCAGCAAACTTAGGGCTTGACATGATGATGATGTTAATGATCAAAGATGAAAATTAAATTAGGGTTTATGGTTAGAGAGTGTTTGAATGAATGAAATCGAATAAAGAAGTAAATGAAACCCTGAATCAAAGTATTTATAAAGACACCCTCAGCAGCAATAACTTGAACTGGCAGCATTAACATATGCCTAACAGCATTAACTGAACCCAACATAATCTTAGCAGCAGTAAAGTATACCAACAGTAGAAACTGTATGCTTAGCAGCATTAACTTTAATAACCCAGTAATTACCCAAATTTCATCCCAAACCATGCATGCTTGACTGCATATTGACATAATAGGTCTCCCCTTAAACAATGCTTTAAGAGATAAGAATTTGCTTAACAGTTATAACTTTGGCACCCAGCAGTAGTAGCTTTTGCTTGGCAGTAGTAGTAATTTTTTGCTTAATAGTATTAACTCTGCCTTCAATAATTATACAACAACATGCCTCTATTCATCACAAGCATACTAGAAAAGACTAGATAGAAATGTGGGAATTCATGAGGATCCATATTTATGCATAACCCATGAATAAGAGTTAAAAACTAGTGATCCAAGATCACTTCTTATCTCACATACATTTCTCCAAAGGTGAAGCATTTAATCATCAGATATTCAATATGCTTTACCTGCAGATGTTAGTCCATAGCACAAAAATACAAGATCCAAAGTATTTTCTTATTGACAGCATTAAGTATGACTAACAATTTTAATAAGCAGTCTTAAGTATAACTAGCAGTTTTAATTATACTTAGCAGTATTAATTGAGAAAACTAACAGTATTAATCCTTTACAAAACTTTTTTAAAAGTAATTTTAACAGCTTATTGGTGGATTTTTCCAAATCCTATCTTTAAGTGTTACTTTTGTGTTCAAAACTAGTTAGTATGCAGTATTACTTCATTTTAATCAAGTGTCAAAAGAATTGGAGTCCTAGTTTTTAGTTTTTAGTTGTGTCAAAAAGCTAAAAAATATGAGTAGAGTGATTGCCTTCTTTATCAGCTTATTTTCTAAGTTGATTTCTTGTTAAAAATTCTTAAAAGTAGGATTTAGGTCGACAAAGCTAAAGTTGATGTTATAGCTAAACTCCCTCATCCGACTTTCGTTTAAGGCATTCGAAGCTTTTTAGGTCACGCCGGGTTCTACCGTCGATTTATTTAAGATTTTTCTAAAATTGCCAGGCCAATGACCCATCTTCTTGAATAAGATACCCCTTTCATCTTCTCGAAAGAATGTATTGAAGCGTTTAATATACTTAAAAAGAAGTTAACCGAAGCTTCGATTTTAGTTGCCCCCGATTGGGACTTACCATTTGAAATTATGTGTGATGCTAATGATTACGCGGTAGGTGCAGCCTTGGGGCAACGTAAGACCAAATATTTTCAGCCTATACACTATGCTAGTAAGACCATGATGGATGCTCAAGCACATTACACTACTACAGAGAAAGAATTATTAGCTGTGGTATATGCTTTCGAGAAATTCCGGCCTTATTTAGTCTTGTCAAAGACCATAGTGTATATGGACCACTCGGTTCTCAATTATCTTCTTGCCAAGCAAGATGCTAAACCGAGATTGCTCTGGTGGATTCTCCTACTCTAAGAATTTGATGTCATTATTCGTGATAAAAAAGGAGTGGAGAATCTCGCGGCCGACCACTTATCAAGACTTGAAAATCCCCACCAAGATGTTCTCGAGAACAAGGAAATTACCGAAACATTTCATCTCGAGACTCTTGGTATGGCTACCTTTCGTGGTGATTCTAGTACCCCATGGTTTGCCGACATTACAAACTACCATGCGGGAAATTTTATTGTGAAAGGGATGTCGTCCCAACAAAAAAAAGTTCTTTAAAGATGTAAAGCATTACTTTTGGGACGACCCCTACTTGTTTAGAATTAGTACGGATCAAGTGATTAGACGATGTGTTTACGGCCAAGAAGCCGTTGATATCCACATGGCTTGCCATAATGGACCTACCGGGGGACATCATGGTGTCAACTACACCGCTAAGAAAGTCATTGATTCCGGTTTTTATTGGCCTACTATTTACCGAGATGCCCATGACTTGGTCACACAGTGTGACGCTTGTCAACGTCAAGGCAAAATCTTGAAATGTGATGAAATACCCCAAAATGCAATTCAAGTATGCGAGATCTTTGACGTATGAGGCATCGATTTCATAGGGCCATTCCCGTCTTCTCGAGGGAACAAGTACATTCTCGTGGCCGTAGACTACTTGTCTAAATGAGTTGAAGCAAAAGCGCTCCCCACTAACGATGCCTGAGTTGTCGTAAAATTCTTGAAATCTCTCTTCGCCCGATTTGGAACTCCTCGTGCTATAATTAGTGATCGCGGTACTCATTTTTGCAATGACCAATTTGCAAAGGTCATGCTTAAGTATGGAGTTACTCACCGTCTTTCTACCGCGTATCATCCATAAACGGGTGGACAAGTGGAGGATTCAAATCGTGGTTTGAAACGTATCTTGGAAAGGACCGTAGGCGAAAATCGTGCTTCATGGTCCGATAAGTTAGACGATGCTTTATGGGCCTTCCGTACCGCTTTCAAAACACCCATCGGGTGCACTCCTTATAAGTTAGTGTACGGAAAGGCTTGTCATCTTCCTATCGAACTTGAACACAAGGCCTATTGGGCCTTGAAACATTGCAATTTTGACTTCAAGACCGCGGGTGATCACCGAAAAGTTCAAATGAATGAATTAAATGAACTCTAGGATCAAGCCTACGAGAACTCTTTAATCTACAAAGAGAAAACAAAGAAGATTCATGACTCCAAGATTAAGAACCGTGTTTTCAACGTTGGTGATCGAGTTCTTTTCTTCAATTCTCGATTAAAGATCTTCTCGGGCAAGCTCAAAACCCGTTGGACCAGACCATTCACCGTTGCTTAAGTTTTCCCTTATGGTACCGTCGAGTTATCTCAAACCGACGGGCCAAACTTTAAGATGAACGGTCATAGACTCAAACATTATTTTGGAGGGGACATACCACCTATGGTTGTCCTGGATCTCCAAACCTTCCCCATGGACAACTAAATTCGGGGACGAGTCAAGCTTAGTGACTCATTAATAAACAAGTGCTTCGTGGGTGGCAACCCATGCTTATCCTAATATAATTATAATAGTAGTAATGAATAAGTGTGACGTGAGGAGGTTCGACTCTTCTTTTCTCGTGTTTCGTGGTTTGTATAGTATGTCCAGGATTACCCCGGATTATGAAGACTGTCTCGTGCTCGTGGTTTTTGTCCTTTGATCACTCGAGCTTCATATCTTCAGCTTCATTTCGGGAATCCAATATCCTAATCTTATCGACTAACGTTTATTTTTGAGCATACTTAATAAACGGCTTTAGATTTACGTAGAGACCCTTCTTAAAACTTGAGACCTTGTTCAGTTCTAGTATGGCGAGGATCTATCAATTTGATTAGGCCTACAGTCGTTGTTTTCACGGTAATCGTTTTTACCACAAAAATACCAAAGTAAATTAAAAAAATTTAAAAAAATTTTTCCCCAAAAACATAAAATAAGTGTTTTGGTCACAATGTGAACTTTCTTGCTGGGTATAGGAATAAGATTAAGGTTTTGACTCTGATCGAGCGTATTAAGCTCTTAGCTTGTCCCTTTAACGGTATAAATTGACTAGCTAGTTTATTTGGCTAAAGGCATTCGCGGATTTTTTTTATTAAGGATTTTCAATTTGCGTAAGTAACGAGAAATGATAGAGTTGAATATAAGTTGGATGCTAAGCAAGGATTTGTTAGAAATCTTAAGAGATCATAAGTGTAATTTGTGGTTTTTCCTCCCCGAAGCTTCTAACCGGACTAATAAAACATGCTCTTTTCGGAAAATAGACAAGTTAGTGGTTTTATCACTTAAAAGTCCTTTTTAAATCAAAAAATTTAGACTTTTTAGTCTTAGTTCAAATTTATACTTAAAATTTCTAAAAAAATTCTCTATATATTGCGGTAATATAAAGTGTAAAAAAAATGATGAGGCAATAATAATAATAATAAAAACTGTGGTCTGATAAAAGTTTACTGCATCTTGCCGGCTCACAACCGATGTTGCAGTCTTCAAAAGAAGGCCCATAGTAAGAATAATAATCCGAGACTGATAAAAGTTTGCTGCAACTTGCCGACTCACAACCGATGTTGCAGCCTTCAAAAAGGTCAAGGATTTCCGAAGCTGAAATAAGACAACTGGATCATGGTCGGCTCGCATACCGATGTGACAGTTCGTTTAAAGGGTGGAGGTTATAAGTATAATAATATTAATGTTAAGTGTAATATATGTGATTTAATAAATATAGAAAAAATCTCTTTTTCTTAAATTTAAATATGCTTTTGAACTAAGACTGTTTCGTTTTAAGTTGTGGTTTTTCTAAATTAATTGTTTATTTAACGGGAAGCCTAACAGTTTTTGAAACCGAAGGTCCGTGAGTTCCGATTAACTATCTCTGTCGGGGGTGTTCATATTTATCTTGGTTGTCAAAAGCATGGCACCTAATCTGGGCTCGGGTTGGGATGTTACCGTGAAGAAGTCGCTACATGGAATGATCTCATGTTAAAATATGAGTAGTTGTTAGCATCTTAACTTATATTTATCGGTTGATTCGTTTTTTAAGCTTGCGTTTGAGACAAGTGAAAATCAGGGACGTGAAATTTAACCTTTTGGGCGCATTTTCAGGAAATTGAACGTGCTTCTTATTCTATGACCCTAAAGGTTATGAAAATAACTAAAGTCCAGACATTCTAGTTAGAAAAAGAAAAAGGAAAAATGTAAAAAATATGTGTGTTTTTTTTTTTTATTTAATTTAGTGATAGGATTTATAAATATATAGAAATGGTCAAAACGGGGATTTTCAAAGCTAATGATTCTTTAATTCCCTTTGATGAACACTTAGCTACTTTTCGAGGTAATTAGTCGAGGGGAATTAAGACTCTTAGTCTTCTAAAGTGTTTACTTATAGCATTACGTGAGGACACGACAATAGTTTAGTATGGAGGATTTTGGTATGTGCTTAATTATACATACCTTTAACCTAATAAAACGAGCTTAAAATGACCAAAAACGAACATATATGTTTGTTTTGCTTTGTATACTGTGCAGGTATCAGATATTCACTAAAAGACAAAAACGAAGCCAAAACGGACAAAACCGAGCACGAAATTAAAAAGAGCGCGAAAAACCAAAGCCGAAGACATAAGCATCTTATTGGGCCAACCCGTACCCAAGTTAAATGGACCGAGTCAGCCCATTAAGTTTATTTATCAATCTAAGCCCTTAAATAAGCCCAAAATCCCTTTATTTAAAATCTGGCCCATAATAAATAATCAAAGCCCAAACCAAAAAGCCCAACCATATTTCTGTTAAAACTGTTACATAGTCCTTATGTTTTACACCGTTAATCCTTTAACCCTTAACACCATTATCCTTTTCCCCTAACATTCGTTACAAATCAAACAATAAAATCATTTTCTGCCAAAATCACTATTTATCCATCCATGTCCTACCCTGGAACTAAATGACAAACCCATCTTAACCTTTTCTTCCCCATAACATGACAACCCAATTTAACATATTCCTTCAAGAAAAAGGCAACCACGTTGCAATCTGTAACACCCCCAAAAATCATCACAACGCAGCGGAATACCACATGGGGTGCTACTTCATAATACACAGCGCTAGATACAAGAGAACGACCTCTAAAAGTGTCGTTTGTAAAACAATCTCGTTGATTTTCTAAAATCAAAATAATAGTTGTCCCATAATTGCATCACCATGAAAAACTTGAATGTAAAGACTCCAATGCACATCAAATAATCCAAGCATCTAATTCACCTAAGAAAAACATGCTTAAAAGTGTCAACATTAAAGTTGGTGAGTTCATAGATTAGTTTAAATATGAATGTAAGTTTCAAATGAATGTATTTGTCCACTGTATCATCACAGTACCATGTAAAAATCCCAAAGATTTATAAAGAATGCACGACACATTTTATGTCACCAAAAGTACCAATCTTATCCCAAAGATTTATAAAGAATGCATGACCAATTTAATGTCACCAAAATGTTTCAAGTATGTATTGCCACTTTATTCAAGGCATAGTAAATATTCGTGTGAGTATAAAACAATGATTACGATTACTCTAAGTTCATGAAACTGCGACGTAGACTTGTATGTATGCCACTTTATTCAAGGCACCGTAAGAATGTACCCATCGTAGGTGTTCCCTCCAAGAACACCCGGGCAGTAATGATTGTTGGCCCCGCAGGCGCCAATCAAATCGTAATCCGACAATCATTTCAAAAGTAAAGTATGCATTTGTGACCAAAAATGAAGTCAAATAATGTATCCCATAGCGAGCTATGCAAATAAGTATGTAAACCAATTTGTAAACAATCATGTAAATGCATTTGTAAACAAGCATGTTCTCACCCCAAAAATATATGTAAAACCAGTAAAACATGGGGCTATAAACTCACAAAATCCCTTAAAACAATCACATTGTTATAAGATAACCGAGTAAGTATAAGAATTTGTAGACAAGCATGTATCCCCCTCGCGGGTTATAAAACATTCAAAAGATTGAAAAGCGAGGCTATGAACTCACATTGATTAAAGACCACGATCAATTAATCCAATTAAATCACAACTGAATCTGCAACGATCTCGACCACGACCTATAATTATGTCGTTCGATTATAACACGTAATAAATACGACCAACGATGCGTACATCGTTACCACGAAATCATACATATTTTTATATGTATACATACATATATACATGTGATGAGAAATCCACTTGCGCGTCTTTAAACCTTAATCCTTAGTATATTATATGTATATATACTATTTTTCGTCCAATCCTAACTTATCTCAATATTTACAGAAAGTTACTATTTTTAGACTCCCCGTTTTTAGAACCAAACAATGATCTTAAAACTATTAATTGAAATAATATATTAACCGACTTTATTTTATCATTCAAAATCGTACTCATAATGTATTAATATTAATTAAAATATCCGTTGACTTTTACGTTGACCTTTAGTTTTGACCCGCTATATCTCAAGTTTTAAAACTGATAAGCCTCGCGGCAAAGTAAAACGTCATTACGAACAACTTTCGTGTTTCGCCGGAAGGCTGAAACGGACTCGAAAGTGCTCAAATCGTTTAATTAATAATCTGCCAGATTTAATATATATTAAAATTAACTTATTTTCTACTAAAGTATATATTTCGATTACACTCCAGTTTCTTCGTTATTTGGATTTAAAAGTCCCGTTTTATATCAAAACGTCCGTAAAAATATAATTTGTTATCTTTTGTAAACCAAAGTCTAACTTATCAAAATCTCGAATCCCGAATCCCATGTTCCGTTTTCTGCTATTAATTATTCGTTCCAAAACGCGCCATAGTTCGTTTTTAGTTCAACTCTCGTCTAAAATATATCTAATATCGCTTATACATTAATATCAGTCCCGTTTTAATATTTATGACATATTATACTAGACCGCGCAAGTTTTAATAGATTTCATCACATTATAATTAAATCGATAAAATAAATGAAACAATTAATATATTTATGGTGCAAAACAAAACGCACCCTTTTTGTGTCTGATTATCAAACCAAACGAACCCCTTTTCCGTGTTACAAAACCAAACGCACCCTCGGCGTTTAATAACCCACAACCCGACGCACCCTTGTCGGTTGTTAACCCACGAAACCAAACAAAACAACCCTTTTGATTACGACAGCCAACCCGGTAGTCCCCGGCTGTCCCCACAGCCAACCCGACCCAAACCAAACAAAACCAAACCACTTTTTTGGTAGGTGGCTATCACAGCCAACCACACCCTATGCGGTGGCAGCGGTGGTAAACCAAACGCACCCTTGTGGGTCGTTGGCACCCAAACGCAGCCCAGCTGCCGACCTGGACCCCAAACGCACCCTTATTGTTAATAACCAAACGAACCATTGGACCCCAAATAGCCCTCGTGGCTGCTAAACCCACCAACAAACGCCCTTGTGGGCTGTTTTATTAAAACCGAACGCACCCTATCTCGGTGCAATACCCAAACCGAGCGCACCCTTGGTGCAGACTCGAGAACCAAACGGCCCCATGGCTGTTCCAACAGCCAAACACCCCTTTCTTGTTGAATGACATAAACCAACCGCACCCCATGGCTGTCTCACAGCCAAACGCACCCTTATTCGACGAAAACACAACCCAATCGCACCCCATGGCTGTCTCACAGCCAAACGCTCCCTTATGGCGGCGGCAGCCCGCCAAACGCACCCCAAGGTGGCGGCTGCCGCCCCTTTTGGCTGACTACATGAAACCAACGAACACCCCTAGTTATATACCACATCCAATCGCACCCTAAGCTACTAGTATGAACAACCAAACACGCCCTTGGGGTGGGCTGTCACCGAAAACAACACCCCTTGTGGTGGTGTTTAACCACCGAAACCAACCACCCCTTGTGGTGGTGTTGATGAAAATGGGACGATGATGATGATGGCAGCGAGAGGGTGGCGGTGGCGGTGGCAGTGGTGGTGTGGAGTCGCGAGTGGGGGAGAGTGACTATGGGGTTCGGGTAGATCGAGTTGCTGGGATCATTTTTGGGTTTGGCCGGAAAAACCCGCCGGAAAAGTTTTTCGGCTGCGGCGTGGTGGCCGGTCGGCGGCGGCTGGATTTAGGGGAGAGAGAGACTAGGTGATGAGTGTGTGTATATATTAGAAAAATGAAATGAAATATTTTAAAATTTATATTTATAATAAACTTTTAAAATAAAAGTGACAAGTAGTTAATAGTTTAGGGTCAATTATATAATTATCTCACAGGGACTAATAGTGTAAATGTTGGGCATTATTTTGTAAAATAATGGTTCGGGACTCGTTTGAGCGACTTAACGGATGAATTAAAATACGAAACTTGCGCCATTGTTTTCCAAATCATTTTTCTGATAAAAATGAGCATTTATTTGATAATATCTCATAAATATTTTTATAACATTTATAAAAATGTTCGTTATTTATTTGGTGAACCGGTTACGTCTCGTTCAAAAGTAAAAATAGAAATAAATTTTTAACCCGTATATTTGCGTTATCAACAAACATTACTGAATAAAATGATGACTAATTTATTAAATATTTTCATTTAATAAAAAGTGTAAATTAATTATAATTTAATTATTCTCGTTTCTAAATCTTGCGAGGGCATTTCAGTCACCTTTTGACTGTTTTCGGGTCTCGGTCAAAACTAAAAAGTTCTTAGGAATGTCGTTTTACATCAAATTGCTTTAGAGTCCGAATAATGAAAACGTGCTTTAGCTGCTCGTTTTTGATAACTCAACCTAGGAATAACATATATCTCCTTTAAATATGTTCCGAAAAATTACCGGTTACGCGGTAATCGCTTTCATATGAAAATGAAAGACCAAAAGTCAAAAAGTCAAGTCAAACCCTAAAAGTCAAAGGGTAAAATCGTCATTCAAAATTTCGAAAATGCTCGGATGTTACAATAGAGATTGATGGTGTAAAGGTTTGTTGTACGATTTGCTTTCAACAGATTAACTCCTTTGAGGTTTCTGACGAAACAGGTGTTCCTTCTGAAAGTGACCTCTAAATCTGAATCACAAAACTGCCCAACCGAGAACAGGTTATGCCCCAAGCCCTCAACGAAATATACCCTGGTGATCAATATATTTCCTATTAAAGATCACCGTAACCTAGAATTACAGCAGCATGATCATTTCCAAAGCGGATGGTTCCCAAAAACTTCTAAACAAAATTTATAAGAAGCTTTAGATTTCCTGCATATGCTTTGAACAACTCGAGTCGACGCACCATAAACAAATTTGGATGATCTGCAAAGAAAAACTAGAATTTGGAAACCATTTTCTTGTAGTTTCCTGGGGGTTAGAAGTACATGCATTATCACCTTTAGAGCAGTCAGACTGACTCTTTGATTCATTAGATTCAATTATTTTTCCTTTAAGGTCAAATATTCTTCTAGTAGGTGACCACCTAAGGTAAGTTCTAGGTTTCCTAGGCTTAGGTGAAGCAAGTCGTTCTTTGGATCCTACCTTCTTATGTTCGTGGACCTTTGGGTTGGTTTCTTTTTGATTTGCAGTTTTTGAAACTTTGCATATGGGTTATTCAATCGTGAATTCATGCATTTCTCTTAGTTAAGCAACGTGACATCATGATTAGAAGTAATTAATCATTGCTTTTTCACACATTGCAAATTTTACTTCAGATTTATCATTCAGAATAGGCAAGGGCTTATACGTTAATTACATTTCATTTGACATATGTTTCTTATTCTTAGTAGTAGTAAACTTCTATGGTTGTTCTTCTACTTTAAACTTCTGTAGTATTGATGCCATACTACTATAGAGCAGATGGGACCCTATCATTCTTTTTATTGCCTCCTAGGTTATGGCCTTCTGGTCTTAGCAGCGTTGTCAACTCCTGTAGAAGACAAACCATTTGAGTCAGAATTGACATGTTTCTTAGTGATGACATGAGGTTATGAAATAGTGATCAAATTTGTCCTAACGCTTGTTTTAGCTTGGTGGATAGGCACAAAATTTGTTTCCCTGTAAGTCTTAAAGAAGGATTAATCCTAAACATTCCGGGGGCAATCACATTATAATTTTTCATAACTTTTGATTCTTTAGTGATAGGTACCGAGTTTGAAGTGATTGAGTTTAACAAATCATTCGTCTCAACAACCTTTAGAGGAACCTGAGTTTTTGATAATTTTTGACATTCAGATTGAAATGCATTTGGTTGTCTCACAACAAAATTGTTTCTTAAAGATTGCAAAGACGGTTTCCTCTTGGTTGATTGATTTGCAAACTTAGTATTCACACTCGTACCTTTGGTAAAGTCCTTTTGTTCAAAAACCTTATCAAATAACTGAGCTCTTAGCTTAGCATTTTCATAAATCATATTATGTAACTTTTGTTGCAAAGAGTCAGTTATGGTTTTGGTTTGAGCCCATGTCATATTGATAGAGTCAAACAGGTTCTTGTATGTGGTCTTAAGATGAGCATTTTCTTTAGCATAATTCAAAACCTAAAACTCTAATTCCATGTTATCATTCTCAAGTTTCTGAGACAAAGAATCAAGGGTATCTGATTTACATGGAGTATCCTTACTCTTACCCTTGAGATCTCCAACTGAGCTTGCAACCGTTCGATCTTTTGTTGCATGTCATTATAAGCTTTATTATACAAAATCTTATCATATTTGCATTCTTTACGTTTTGTGTACCAATTATTCCAAAGAACAACATATTCTTTTTCCTTTTTAATAATGCAATTTTCAAGTTTTTCTTTCGTACGATCAAGCTCAGTTTGGAGATTGGATGTATCTACAATAGAATTACCTTGCACAATAGACATAATATCCTGACTGACAACTGCTCTCAAAAGACGCTTAATTTCAAATTCCAAAACCTTGTGCTTAGCAAGAGATTCATCAGCTTCTTTTGCAAGAGATTTGAAGTCTCGAACAAATTTAGCTGCTTCTTTCAAAAATTGTATTTTGAAATTTTGAAGTCTAGCATCAACTTGGTTGACGAGAGGGAAAATTTCATCTTTTATAATTTTGTGAATCTCTTGATGAGCCGTAGACGACCAATTATGTATATCTAATGTCATTTTTGGTTTTACAACTTTTTACCTCATTTAGAAATCTTCGTGCAACACTTAGAGAAGTGTCGTCCGAAAACTCTTCATTTGGTATTGAAATTGATTTTGAAACAGTGGCCGTTTTGGAAGTATTTGAAAAATACAACTCTTCACATGACTTGGCCTTTTGAGAAACAAACACCCTTGAAAGTTGATTAATCTTTGCATAATTTGTCGGTTTTATTTCTTTGTTTAATTATTTCATTTTTAAGCGACTCTCTTGAGTAAGTTGTAGTGTCTCCTCCGAATCATACACAATAGGAGGATCATGCTTTTCTAATAAAACTTTGCCATTATACAAACTCTGTTGTTTTTGCTGAGCTTGTTTGAGATAAAAAGGATTCTGATAACCTAAAGCCGTTTTCTGTTTAGTGTGGTAACACGAGTTTGGCTTAGGTGAAAGCATGTGCATCATTTGAATCGATTGACCCGTTTTTACCAAAATGTTATCTAATTCCTTTTTTCTCAAGTTGAATTTGTTTATCAAGAAGCTCGTCTTCGCGTATTTTGAAATCAGACTTCATCTTTTTCTTTTCTTCTTGAATAGAAGAAACAATCGATTTTTCTTTTGAAAGCTGGTTATTTTAATTTGCAATTTCCTCATTCAAAGTCGTTATCGTTTTAGCATAACTTAACTGAAGTGCATTTATCTTTTTAGTAAGACATTGCTCTTGATAAACAGACTTTTGATAACACCTTTCAAGTTTGTCATATTTTTCATTATTGATTTCAAAACACTTTTCTTGATTTTTATATCTAGCAAGCTTAGTGGTCAATTCAGCATTTATTTCTTTCATTTTGCGATTGACCGTGTTGACTTTCTCAACTTCAATGGCTAAATTATTATATAATGAATCATATAAAGCACGTGTTTCCTCAACAGTAGTAGGATTGTGTTCTACTGTTCCCCCACCTTGTTCTACACTAGAAACTGCAGAAATAACATTACTATTATTCTATTGTACTTGGTGTGGTTCAGGAATGTGTTCGAGTAGATAAGTATACTGCTCCTATTGAGTAAACATATTAACTATCTCATTATTATAACAATTATAATATTCATGTACCTCAGCTGATCCATCTGAGTCATAGACAGGAGCTTTGTCAATCTGAGTACCCGATGTCGATGCTTGCTGAAAATTAGCTATCAAAATGCAGTTTGCATTGACTTCCTCAATCTCATCAAGATCTCCTGCAACAGCCATGAAATCAAATTCCTCGGCTTGAAGTCGGATCTCAGCCTCTTCATTTTGAGCAATCAGCAACCGTGTCTGAAGATAAGCAACATCCTTTTTTCTTGGTCTGACTGTGCAGTTCCTTGCAAGATGACCCAATCCTCTACAGTTGTAACACCATATCTGATTTCTGTTGTTCCCATTACCATTACCTTCAGCCTGTGCTGCTACAACATTACCATTCCCATTCTAATTTTCATTCGGGTTAGCAATTCTCGGAGCAACAATAAGCCCTTTCGGATTTCCAACATTCTGAACACCCAAATTCTGAACTGCATTCTGAACAACCGGATTCTTGACATTGTGTAATGCGTTATACTCATTCAGATTTCCAACATTCTACCCAACATACTGTCTAAACCGATTCCCCCCATTACCTCCAACCATTTGCATTTGTCTGTGTTGACCTAAATTCATACTCAGCTGTGCAATTTGCCTGTTACGAGGGTTTGATGAAATTATCTTGTTGTTGTTGGTTAGTGTTGAGTAGTTTAGTTTGAATGCTTTATCCATTAGAACAAGTTCCATATTCATTGCAGTTGTGGGATCTGTAATGTTTTCGGGATTTGGCATTGGTTGTTGCATGTAGTTCGTGTTGAATGATGGTTGTGGGATGAAGTTGTTGTTGGGTTATGGTGGTTGCATGTAGGGAATCATTAATGGTTGATCTTGGTAAAACACTGTATAGTTGTAAGGATTGTTGGAGTTTGTCATAAGTGCCAAAAGATCGTGTGCTCTTGCTAGTCATTCTTCCCTTAGTTCATTTACCTCCGCCTGATTGTATTTCAAGAAATCATATAACTGAGTGTAATCTACTTCATGCAAATCCTTTGTTTGGTGAACAATGGTAACATGTCATCTCCATTCTGGTTGTAAGTTGTTTAGGAACTTGAGATTGTTGGCAATCTTTTCTGGAAAGTGTTTGTTTCTTTTGAAATCATTCATTAGCTTTGAAAAACGATGATAGTAAGACTCAATCGATTCTCCATCAGTAGAAGTAAACCTTTTCCATTCATTAAACAACTTATCCTTTTTGTCTTGAATCCCAATATCAGAACCTTTCATCATTTGTTGAACACGTAACCAGATTTCTTGAGTAGTTTCACAATTATCTACAGCAGCATAGATGTCTTCTGGACGACCTATTAGAATAATCTGAATGGCTTGATCATCATCTTCCATTTGTTTTACTTCTTTTTCAGTAAGTTCATCACCAGTCTGCTCATGAAAGGTTTAGCAACAATGACTTCACGGTCTAGATCACCTGGTTCAAGAATCATTCGTCTGACATATGGACCATTCATAATAGAGTTGTAGATTAGCTTTCCATTTGGTTCACTCTTTGCATAACGAAGAAGACTAGAAGACCATGGAACATAGTTGTCTTTGTTAAGCATAGGTGGACGATTTTTGAAACCAGCAGCATAAATGTCTTGTTGAGTCAACATTGAAAAAGTGATGTGAAATGATATAGAAGGATCATTTTAGTGATTAGTGATTATGAGTTGTCCTTGATTGTTGATGAAAGAGCGTAAATTCCAAAGAAGAAGTGAAGTCAAGAATCAATCACTAAAACTGAGAAAATAAAGATCTTATTTCGCGGGATTTTACAAAGTGTTGAAACTTGAATACACGTTTCGCTTGAAATATGCACTTGTAATATTTTGCTTGAAATATGCAGTGTAATGTTTCGCTTGAAAAAAATTGGACAGAGTAACGATTCCTAAAGATGTAATATTTCGCTTGGAATGTGACAACCTGTATTACATAAATGCATAACATATTTCACTTGAAACATAAATCGCACAAATTACATATTTCGCTTGGAATACATATTTCGCTTGGGATATGTAAATTTTGGCAGCACTTTGTTTTAGGAAATGTAATATTTCGCTTGGAATATGTAACCTGTGCTAACATAAATCGCTCATAACATGTTTTGCATGAAACATATGTCGCTCATACATATTTCGCTACATTCAAAGACATATTTCGCTTGCTTCAAAAACAATTTTTAAACCAGATTTTTTCCGATCCAAAAACGTGTTTTGTTGCCCAAGTAAGCTTCTAATAAGTATAAAACTAACAAAAGTACATCTTGATCATAAAAAATAACACGTTTTAGGCGAAAAAGTAAGCAAAAATAGATCAAAAGTTTTGAGGCGTACGGTTTTAAACAAAAAAAAAAAAACGACTCAAAAACTTGATAGAAATTGTTTAAAGAAGCTAAACACGATCACTAATGACTCTTTGGCTCTTGATACCACATGTTAGGCTATCATTTCATCACCACAAGACACAAAAATAAAAGAAAAAATCTTAGAGAGAGAAAGAACTAGAGAGAGAAATAAAAGAAAAAAAGGTCTATACATTATATTAAAGAGAAAATGAGAAATCAAACAACTTCTAACATGCTAGGAGGGTTGTATTTATACTACAAAGAGTATGGACTCCTTGTTGAGTCGTTTGGGCCTTTAATGGACCAAACTAATAGGCTTTAGCCCGACACCTAGGCCCAATTAGATTAAATGAATTCTTGTAAACTACGTTTTCCTATACAAGGCTTGGGAATGTATAATGACCATCACTTTACATAAAAATACGACTAACAACTATAGCTAAAGGAGTGAGGGCTCAGCTTGTATTTTGGCTCCCCACTAACTTTTTGTAAATATCCTATTTCTTATGATTAAGTGATATTATAATAAAAAAAAAATATATTAATAAACAATATTAAAAACCAATAATAATAATAATAATAATAAAATAGTAATATTTATAAGAAACAATAACAATAACAATATTTGTAAAAAAATAACACTAATTTCTTGTAAATATCCTAAATTTCTAATAAAGTGATGTTTATAATAATAATAATAATAACAATAATAATAATAATAATTAAAATTTATTAATTTTTTAATTAAAAAAAGTAAATAAATAATAAATAATAAATAATTATAAAAAAATATTAAAAACCAACAATAATATAATAATAATAATAACAATAAATAAATAATTAATAATAATAACAATAATAATAATAATATAATAAATAATTAATAATTAATAATAATAATAAATATTAATAATAAATAATTAATAGTTAATAATTAATAATAATAATAATAATAATAAAAATAATAGTAATAAAGTAATAACAATAAAATAATAATAATAATAAATAATTAATAACTAATAATAATACTAAAAATAATATTAATAAAGTAGTAATAATAAATAATAATAATAATAATAATAAAGATTATTATTATTATTATTATTATTATTATTTTATAATGTATATAATAATAATAATAATAATAAATGTTGGTCTTTCATTCCGTGAATCGTTTGATTGAGGCTTGTGGGGATGATATTGGTCTTTCTATGTTGTTGGTGGATTTCAAGAACGCTTTCAACTTGGTAGATCGTGAGGTTATGTTACGTGAAGTTCGTCTCTATTGTCCTGCTATCTCACGTTGGGTAGAATTCTATTACTCTAACCCAGCTAGATTGTATTACGGGGAGCATATCTTAAGGTCGTGCCAAGGAGTGCAGCAGGGTGATCCCCTTGGCCCTTTGCTTTTTTCCCTAGTGTTACATCCCTTAATATGTAAGATTAGAGACTCTTTTAGCCTTTCTTTACATGCTTGGTATTTGGATGATGGTACTATTGTTGGAGATACTATGGTTGTTGGGATGGTTTTAGAGTTAATTATGGAGGATGGGTCGGGGTTTGGCTTGCACCTCAACGTTGATAAAACTGAAGTTTTTTGGCCAAAGGAAGACCCTTGAAGCAGGCTTGCAGGTATTTTTCCTCCTCATATTGCTCGGCCCTCACATGGTGTTAAATTACTTGGTGGGCCCGCTAGTGTAAATTTTGATTTTTGTAATGAGCTTATGATGAAGAGAGTGGCTAAAACCATTAGGCTTATGAATGCTATTGCTAAGATTAATGATCCTCAATGCGAGTTGTTGCTTCTTCGTTCTTGTGCGGGTATTTCCAGGCTATACTTTACCATGCGCACATGCCCTCCCCGTGTCTTTGAGTCTGCTTAACGTTCTTTTGACGTGGCTCTTTGTTCTTCTTTAGAGCGTATTGTCAATGCTTCTAGACCAGGATTTGGATATTGGCAATGGAGGCTTGCCACCTTACCTTTTGTATGTGGGGGGTTTGGTGTCTATTGTGCGGGTGATGTTTTGAATTATGCCTTTCTTGCTTCTCGATTACAGTCTGCTGGCTTGCAGACTAAGCTTCTTCGGCATACTGGTATTGTTTCTCCCGGGCCTATTTTCGATGATGCCTTGTCTGTGTTTAATATAGCTGTGGAGACTGACCTTTTGTGTAATCCAAGTGAGATCGCTGCCCCCAAACTCATGAAGAAAATGGCAGATATATATTTCACACGGGTTATTAAAAATGCAGAGTCCACATTTTCTTTATCTCCTCGACAGATGGCCTTGTGGACTTCTCAAAGGGAGGATCATACCTCTGACTGGCTTAGGACGGTACCTATTTCTGGGTTGGGATAAACTATGAACGGTAAGACTTATCATTGTGTTTTGTGTTATCAGCTAGGTATCCCCTTATTTTCTGTTTCGAAGCCTTGTTCAGTTTGTTTAAGGGTTTTTATTGAGGATATTTATGAAGACCATGCTGTATCGTGTGTTGGGATTATTGGTATTAAACATCGTCATAACGTTGTGCGCGATACCCTTGTTAACATATGTTATCGTTCTAGGATTTCAGCTGGTAAGGAAGTTGATATCGGGTTGGATGGCAGGCGTGACAAATCATTACGTCTAGCAGATATGTTACTTTACTCGTGGGATGGAAGACTTGATGTGTGTGTAGATCTGACTGGATCTTCACCTTTGACGCAAACCGGGATGGTTGATTTCGTACTCGGTCGAGCCGTGATTGATGATGCACAGCGTAAACGCGATAAGTATACGGCTAAGTGTGCGGCTATTGGATATGGGTTTCTTCCCTTTTCTTTCTCTTCTTTAGGGGAATTAGAGGCAGACGCGGTTATATTGCTGAAGCGGATCCGAAAGTTCTCCATGACTCAGGACATTGGAGCACGTGCTGCTGTTCAAATATTTAATAGGCTCAGTTTCGCTATTGCTAAAGGAGTGGGGGCCCAGATAGTATCTCGGCTCCCCTCTAATTTATTGTAATTCTCTTGAGTTTTCTAATAAAGTGACTTAAATAATAATAATAATAATAATAATAATAATAATAATGCATAAATACTGAAATAAAGTATAAAATTTTGAATTACAACGTAATTCAAAACTTTCCATCCAACTTCATATGTAATCTGAATTCACTCATTTGATTTAATTGTAATCAATGAATTACAATTACATCGAAAACTAAACAACATATGTAATGTAATCTGAATTATAATTCCTTCCATTCTGTGAACCAAACAGCTTACGTAATGTAATCTGAATTATAATTCTCTCCAGTTACGCCAGATTATAGCGAACCAAACATGCCCTTATGTAAATTATAGTGTGTAATTATATGTATCAAACTAATTAATTGTTAAAATAAATGTGTAGTCACAATAAAATATTTAAAAAATGTAGTTTACATTACTTTCGATACTAAATTAAATCATGAGTCAAGCATTTTTAGTACTTGACATAAGCTTGATTCGATTCTTTTTTAACAGTTTTATATCTAATACGAACACAAAGCTAAAAGTAAAATTTAGCTTTTACTCATAAATTCGGTTCTTTGAAAGAAAATTATTTGTTGTTTTATATCTAATACTAAATTTTGTTTACGAACACAAGGACGTAAACGATCATGGGTAAGATCCCGATCTTAAAAATCTTGACCCCATCTATTATTTATTGTATTACCTTTACAGGAGAGTTAATTTATATTTTTTGTTCGTATCTTTTAACTTTTATTAATTCTGACTTGTGAAACTTTATAATTCATATTTAGCGTTTTTTTTGTTGTTTTACCCAACTTTATTAACTGGACAATATAGTTTCCGGCTCCGTATTTTTTGTGTTATTATACTTTTAACTTATCAAACTTTATATTTTATTTTTCCTCTTTTTTATTTCTCAGTTTTTCAATAAAACAACAATATAAAAATAATAAAAAATACAAAAGGGTATTATTTGTAGTTTTGGGGTGTATCGATAACCAAACTCTTTTTGTTTGTGTTTGTTAGTGCAAATATTACGATATTTAATTTACATAGTCTTGTTTGTTTTGTTAATGACAAACATGTAACTTGTAATACTTAATGTAAAATGTACAAGTTACTCATAATCATAATTTGTTTCAACATACATTCAACACCTCTCGACGTCTCGAGTCCACGTATGCTACAACACAGGTTCATATATGTTTGTTATGTAGCATTATGATCAAACCCCTTAACAAACGATTAAGAACATTGAAAATACATTTTAGAGTCAAGTCATGCATTTTACATTAGTTTGTGTAGACTAGCTAATATTCTTACACATATATTTTTAGAAATAACATAAACAAAAATTGAATTTTACATAATGCATGACATCATACATATAGTTGAATTTTATGTATTGTTACATCATAATCTTTCCATATCTAGCTAAAATCTTAGAAGATCACATAAGATTTTTTGAGATTTGATATCCAAAATATGGATTTGCAAAACAGTGGACCGGATCCCTTGCCATACACTAGACGGATCTCTTTTGAAAGGGATTCGCCTGATCCGCGGGGTCAGAAAATGTTTTTCTGCATAAATATTACAAAATGCATTTTACAATTTACAAAATATATTTGATTTCATTCAAGTAAATAGATCATTTTTATGTCTTGCTCATCTATTATTACCACATAGATGGCATCACACCATTTGGCATCATGTAGAGTTTTTGCCTATAAATAGCAAGCCAAACTTCACCATTTGATCATCCATTCTAACACACATTCTCTACATCATTTCACACTGGTATGTGCTTAATTACACATACCATTTTCCATTAAAAATGGACTTAAGTGACTATGAACGTACCAAAAATACATTGTATTTGTATGTTTTGCATTTGATTTGTGTAGGAACGGATATTCAAGAAAAGGAACAAAAGACAAAACCAAGCACGAGATGGAAAAGACAAAGTCAATCCGAAGCCAAAGTCAGCCACATGAAGATAATACAACTTGAGGGACTAAAACTGCCAAACCTCAAGTTGTATTACTAAAAGACAAGGGCTAAAATCGAAAATTGAGGGTGAAGTATAACTTTAGGGGCAATTTCTGCAAAACCCCTAAAGTTATATCACAAAAGGGCGAAAATTACAACAAAGTTATAAGAAACGAGGGGCCAAAGCTGCCAACCTACCCAAACTCCATTCTTCCCGACCAAAACAAAACCCAGGTGCAGAGTAGGGATGTCATCCCATACTTCTACCCTGCAAAACCACTCAACACCCTAGAAAAATCATTTCAACCACTCCTCCACCCCCCAGCTGTATAAGTGCCATGTTGGCAATCCTTCACCTTTCCCAAGTATTTTTGATGGCTATGATTGTCTCCAAAAGAAGCACAAAAGAAATTAAAGGCTGGGATTTGTTTTAGAATCACCTCACACAACAAGCACACTTGGTTTTTGTCTCTACAAAGAAACACAGAAGAAAGAAGTCCCAAAAAGAATAACTTCCGGCCATAAAGAGAGCCTTTTTGTATACCCTTTGAGGCATGTTAGAACTAGTTAAGTTTTTTTAATTTTACTATACCTTAGAGATTATTTTTCAGTATTTACAGCTTTTACATTCAACTTTGTAACATTTCAAGTTTTAATTGCAAATTTAAGTTTTTAAGTACAATTTACCATTCCATGTGATTTCTATTATCTCTTGAATGTGTTGATTTTGTGTTTAAAAAGCTTTTAAACACAGCTTGTTTATAAGGCTTCTTAATTAAGTATTTCAAAAAGTTAAGTAGTTAAGATTAAAATCATTAAAAATACACTCGCTCAGAATACACCACAGCCTCATTTTATGGATGATAAGCCAGTTATGGATGGGCTTATGGACTCTCACTAGCTTGTTTTATGCAAGCTAGAGCTTGTAGATTTTTATTGTTATGACCCTGGTTATTGGAGCAGTGTTTTTGTAATAGTCACTCATCTTTTTCTTACATTTTCTTATTTACTGCAGGTATTAGCTTATAGTGCTTATTTGTTACTATAATGTTTACTTATTAAATCTTTATCATAATTTTAGTGCTTAACTTGCTTAGAGCTGTTAGTTTTAAAGTAATTTGTTGGACAATCTTAGATTTAGTACTGTTTAGTTCATTTTTATAAAATTGTTTAGTTTAGAGTTAACACTGCTAGGCCATTTCAGCCTTAATTTAAGTGCTTAATTCCTTATATGAAAAATTTGCATAAAAAAAAATGCCTTATTTTGTCTAGTTTGATAATCTGTTTTTTGTAATAAATTAGGGATCAAATCAGGCTTAAAATAAAAAGAAAAATATTATTGTAAAACTTTAAGAGATCTTTTCAACTAGCATTACTAACACCAAAGTTGAGTACTGCTATATCACTTTTGGGAACTTTTTAAAGCTACAGTACAAACTCTACAGTATAGTACTGGTAGTTAAAACTGTTAGTAACTGGTGGTTCATTTTAGCTTATCAGGCGTAATTTCCTCTGCTTATTTAAGATTTGCTTAGCTTTTTAGAGTAAATTAAGTCATTTTGGCCTATTGTCTTTAATAGAACTTACTTTAGCTTAATTTCCTTTTCTAAGTATTTTCAATAGAGTATCAGTTTGTAGCTTTTTAGTTTATTTGCCATTCTAGTTTACTTTAGTTGCTTATTCTTAGGCCTGAGTACTTATTAGGGATAGTTAAATATCTGTTTTAGCTTGTTTGCTTATTTCTTGTTTCATTAAACTAACAGTACTAACTTAAAGCTAGCAGTACTAACTCCAAGTTAGTACTGGTAGTTAGTTCTGTTAGTTAGTACTGTTAGTTAGTTCTGTTAGTTAGTTCTGTTAGTTAAGTCTGTTAGTTAATACTGTTAGTACTGTTATTAGTACTGTTGAGTTTATCTTGCTTAATTTAGCTTAATTGCTTTTTGAAGTTGCTTATTTAGAGTTAGTTTAGCTTTTTTTGATTTGTCTTAAGCTTATTTGAGCTTATTTGTGTTTTAGCTTTTAAATTTTTAGTGTTTTCTCATTTCTAGCTTTTATGCTTGTTTTAGCTTATTTTCCTTGCTTATCTTTATGTGCTTTTGCTAATTAGGTCTAGTGCCCAATCATAATCACATCCTTGTCATATTCAAACATCAATCATCAATCGTCTTTCGATTTTCCATCTCCAGCCTCGTTGGGACATAACGACCCGGGAACACTCTATACTGCTTCCGGTTTCATTGGTCTCGCGGATTCTGATCCCTTGATATATATTTATATTTGTTTACATTTATCTATGTATTTATATCATATATAGATAAGTTTTAAGGAGTGAGTTTCAGCGAGTAACACACATATTTAGATTAGTACTTATGCATCCACAACCCCTCATTAACACATAATTATAATGCTTCAAACTTT
Organism: Tanacetum coccineum; assembly: GCA_026074375.1. Lineage (NCBI taxonomy): Eukaryota > Viridiplantae > Streptophyta > Magnoliopsida > Asterales > Asteraceae > Tanacetum > Tanacetum coccineum. The sequence continues at coordinate 148,672 of BQNB010001022.1, forward strand.
TATTTTGTTGTAAGCATACTTTCATGATGATCCACCAAAGCAAGCCTTAGAAGATCTTGCCATTTCCATCCATTACAAACATATACATATGAAGATCTAAAAGATTTGTGATCTTAACATCTTTATCCATTTTAAGGCTTCCCATCAATGAAAGTTCATTTAGATTAGTCATTCATATCCATTAGACATATTGTATTGGATCATCATTGCACTTACATTTGTATCATTATCTCTTATCACCAACTAATTAGATGGTTTATGTGTTTGTACCATAAAACACAAGGTTTGTTATGTTGGGCCATAAAGCATAACGGGTCTGAGGTACTTAGATCTAAATGATAATTGATCTGGGGGTCAGAGATATTCAAACCATAAGATAGCCATGTTTATTGACGTGGAGG